>JBAMJV010012714.1:0-65626 GCA_037951105.1 Echinarachnius parma
CAGTCATCGTCGGAATATATGTTTGACGTCATAGTATAGATGTCTAATAAATTACATCGGCCTGACATTAAACACCATTTACCGAACTCTTAAATTGCTAACAAGTTCTAAAATCGGCACAATATCGGACCGACGTCATATTTGGTTCTCATATTTATATTGGAGTAATAACATCGGCCCGGCATCAACTTCCTCACCATTTACCACCTTTCAAATTTCTACCAGTTCCAACATCGGCGCGATATAAGGCCGACGTCATGCTTTTGATGTCTTATTCACGTTTAATAATTGACATCGGCACTATATGAATTAATGACCATTTGCATATTTGTTTCATTGCAGCCAGTTCTGACTTTGGCGGGATATCGGCCGGACGTGAAATTTCAGATGGCAGATTTGAATGTCCAATTCAAACACCTGCTCGAAATCAATTTTTACAACCATTTAATGACCTCTTTAATTGCTACCCGTTCCAACATTGGCACAATACTGAGTAACGTCATATTTTGATATGTCATATTTATGTTAGGATTAATAACATCAGCCGACATCTATTTGACACCATTCACCGACCTGTTATATTGCTATCGGTTCCGACATCGGCGCAATATTGGCTCGATGTCATATTTGAGTTGTCTGTGTCTAATTGATGCCATCGGCCTAACATCGATTTTACAACCTTTTACCGACCTCTAAATTGCTGCCAGTTCCAACATTAGCAAGATATTAGCCCGGCGTAATACTAGAGATGTCATATTCGGTTCGGATTATTGACATCGGCACAACATCAATTTAAGTGACCATTTGCCTACTTGCTACTTGCTACTTGACGTCATATTTGAGATGTCATATTCATGCCCAATCAGAAACATTTTAAATTGTTAGTTCCGACAGCGGTCTATATTGGCCCGATGTCATATTGCAGATGTCATATTCATGTCGGAGTATTGACATTGGCGCAACATCGATTTGATGACCATTTGCTACTTGTTTTATTGCTGCCACTTCGGACATCGGCAAGATATTATAACGTCATAATTAGATGTCATATTGAGGTCAAATAAAAAACATTTGCCCGACATCAATTTCACTATACCATGTTCGACCTCTTAAATTGCTACCAGATCCAACATCAGCAAGATATCGGACTGACGTCATAGTAGAGATGTCATATTTATGTAGGAGTAATGACATCAGCCGACATCTATTTCACAACGTTTTACCTACCTTAGAATTGGCTATAAGTTCTGACATCTGTGTGGTATATGCCGAAAGTCATATTTGTGATGTCATATTTATGTCTAATTAATAGCTTTTCCCCGACATCAATTTTACAACCTTTTACCGACCTCTTAAATTGCTACCAGTTCAACATCGGGGCGATATAAGGCCGACTTTATATTTGAGATGTCATATTCATGTCGAATTATTGACATCGGCACAACATCAATTTAATGACTATTTACTGACTAGTTTCATTGTTGCCATTTATGACATCGGCAGGATATGGCTTTGGCGTCATAATTGAGATGTCATATTGATGTTCAATACAAAACATTGGTCCGACATCAATTTTACAACCATTTACCGCCTCTTAAATTGCTACCAGTTCCAACATCGGCGCGAAATTAGCCCGACGTCATTTATGCAATGTCATATTCATGTCGTATTATTGCCATCGGCGCAACAGACCATTTTGCCGAGTTGTTTCATTGCTGCGAGTTCTTATGTCGGCGGGATATCGGCCTGACATCATATTTTAGTTGTCATATTGATGTCCGATTAATAACATCCCGACATAAATTTTACAACATTGGCGACCTCTTAAATTGATACCAGTTTCAACATCAGCGTGATATTAGGCCAACTTTAAATTTGAGATGTCATATTCATGTCGAATTATTGACATCGGCACAACATCAGTTTTATGACCATATTTGCCGACTTGTTTTATTGCTGCCAGTTCTGACATCGGCGCGATATCGGCTTGACGTCATATTTGTGATGTCATATTGATGTCTAATTAAAAACATCGGCCCGACATCAATTTCACACCATTTACCGACCTCGTAAAATGCTATTTTCCGACATCGGTACAACATTGGCCCAACGTCATATTTGAGATGTCATATTCCTGTTGGTTAATTGACATTGGCCCGACGTTAATTTCACAACCCTCTATCGACCTCTTAAATTGCTATCAGTTTCGGCATTGGTGCTATATTGGTGCGACGTTTTATTTGAGACGTTATTTTTTCGGTCAGCTTAATGACATCGGCACGACATTCAACTAAAAATCCTCCAAGTTAAATTCGACATTGGCTTAATGATGGTGCGTTGTCTATTTGCCGACCGCGATCTTGCCGACAACCTGCCCGACATCAGGGGCGGATCTAGCTTTTTGCTAAGGGGGGGGGTTTGACAAATGACCGATGCGGCGAAGCCCGAGCCGCGTAGCGGCGATGCGATTTTTGTGGCTATTTTGAACCCCCGGAAGTGATGTCCTTTTTGCTAAGGGGGGGGGGGGGTGGTTTGACCCAATGACGATCGTCCACGAGCCGCGAAGCGGCGATTTCTTTTGCTATTTTGAACCCCCGTAAGTGATGTTTCCACATCACATTTTCACTTGGCAGCCCAAGGGGAGGGGGGGGGGGGGGGGGTTTAAAGTTTGTAACTGACCTTGATGATCGGATCGTTTGATACGGATCGGCAAAATTTTATCGATCTCGAAATCGGATCGTTGATCGGGATCGGATGATTGGCTATAAAAAAACAAAAAAAAAAAAAAAAAAAAAAAAAAAAAAAAAAAAAAAACACAATTTGGGAATATAAATGAATACCAAAGCAACATATATCCATATTAATAAGCCCAAGGTAATCTTGTACGGGTATGCTTTCATTTCAACTGATTACCTCTTCTTTTACAAAATTACTCACGCCGATTTTGAGCTTAGTCCATGTGATTAATTTGGCGTAACCTTTCAGAAACACATGGGACTAAGCTCAAAATCGGCGCGAATAATTTTGTAAAAGGAGAGGTAATCAGTTTTAAATGAAAGCATACCCATACAAGATTTACCTTGGGCTTATTAATATGGATATATGTTGCTTTGGTATTCATTTATATTCCCAAAATATGTTTTTTGGGATCATTTTCAAAGCAAAAAAAAAAGGATTTTTTTTTTTTTTTTTTTTGCCGTTCCGATCTTCCGATTTTTTCTGCAATGATCGGAATCGGCCAAAAACGGTCGATCATGTATGATCGGATCGTGATCGGCATGCCGATCCGATGATCGGTTACAGCACTAGTTTAAACCCATGATGGCGTTTTTCTATGCACATCACATTTTCACTTCGCAGCCCAAGTGGAGGGGGGGGGGGGGGGGGGCATGGCCCTGGAAGCGGGGGTGCGGGGGGTGCAGCATTTTTTCAGGGGGTGCACCCCCTGCAATTTTTTGTATATGTTATAATGTATATCATTATGCTTCGTTTACGAAATTGTCACACAGCCGACAGCCACAAATGACGCTCTTCTGGCTTGTCAGAACAATTTGAAGTAAAAGGGCACCCCAAATAGAGATCCATCAAAGCAGGGTAAGATAATGTTGAGAACATTTTGCCCACATCTTGAAAATGATCCTTCTACTTCAAGCGCATACAGATCCATCCTAACCATACAAAAATACGCCAGAAACATTACAGTTCCACTAGGAGGTACACATGGATCAATAGCGTGTGTTTTAGTGTGTCCACGGCGTATGATCTCGGGGGATACCCGGGGGGGGGGGGGGGGGGGGGGGGGGGGGGGTACTCACGTATAATGGTTATACGGGGATGTGCCGCTGGGAAGGGTGACTTTTCAAGAAAGATCCTTAGACATGGGTCCCATTTCATAAAAAAACCTTAGACATTGGTGCCTTTTTTCATTTATTCCTTTTCCGTCTTTTCTCCCTCATTTTCTCCGGGATTTTGGGATTTGCCGATGTGAAATTGCTAAAATTTTCAAGCTCGCTCCGCTCGCTAGCATACATAGTATTTCACAACACTGTTTATATATACCCTTCTTAACGCATATCATAAGCAATAAAAACGAATATACCCATACAATTATATTGAAACAAATGGCAATTTTCCGCTGTTGAAATGGCTAAAATTTTCAAGCTCGCTCCGCTCGCTCACATACATAATATTTCACAACCTCGGGTGTTAATAATTGCCAAAGCTCCCCGGTGCACTGTAGGAGGGGGGACACCCCCCTCCCAAACCAGTGGCGGATCTACGGGGGAGGGGGGGGGGGGGTTAGGGGGTTTAAACCCCCCCCCCCCTTGGGCTGCCAAGTGAAAATGTATCAGTGGAAAAAGTGAACAAAAAGTGACAACAAATTAAGGGGGTTCAAAATAGCAACAAAAAAAATCGCCGCTTCGCGGCTCGTGGACGAAAGTTAAAAAAAGGTGAAACAAAATCACTTACGGGGGTTTAAAATAGCCAAAAAAAGTCGCCGCTCGTGGACGAAAGTGAACAAAAAGGCGAAAAAAATCACTTACGGGGGTTAAAATAGCCAAAAAAGTCGCCGCTCGTGACGAAAGTGAACAAAAAGGCGAAAAAATCGCTTACGGGGGTTCAAAATAGCAAAAAAAATTCGCCGCTTTGCGGCTCATGGACGATGATCTGCATCGTCATTGGGTCAACCCCCCCACCCCCCCCCCTTAGCAAAAAGCTAGATCCGCCCCTGCAAACCCTCCCCCCGCTAGGTGGCTTCGCGCCCTCAAAGTATAAACTTTCGCCCTCCCTAAGAAAATACCCTGGCGCCGCCCCTGTAGTATGGTACAGTTTACTAATGAAGAATTTTATCAAAAACTATAGCACACATAGTATTTCACAACCTGTTTATATAGAATTTATAACCCTTCATAACGCCATATCATAAGCAATAAAAACGAATATACCCATACAATTATATTGAAACAAATGGCAATTTTCCGCTGTGAAATGGCTAAAATTTTCAAGCTCGCTCCGCTCGCTCACACAGTGGCGTAGCTACGGGGGGGGGGGGGGGGGGGGGGCACGGGGGGGCACGTGCCCCCCCCCCCCCCCCCCAAAAAAATGACGACCCGACATTAAGGCAAATGTGTCTATATCATTCATATTTTTATGTTTTATTAAATGTGTGATGATAATGATGTTACCAACGATAATAAAGAAGAACATAACAGTCGTTCCCTATAGTACTAGCAATAGCGCACCATATCAGTTTGAAGAATCCTTCCAATATAATAGCGCCTTATGCAATTTTTTAGTCCCGTCGCGAGGATCGACGCTCACGGCATTTCAGAAGACATAGAGCGCGTATAGGCCTAACAAACTTCTAGCGCATGGTAAATCATCATCATACCAAGGTCCTTTTTAGGATCATGAATCTGCCTCCCGCTTTTATAGTATAATTTGACCATTTGACGCCTTCATGCAGGCTATAAAGGCGCATAGCTGCACTGCGTAGTCCTAAATGTCAAGGTAAAGACAAACTTTCTTTACTAATTTCTTCACTCCAAATGCACCCGTTCCATTAATTCATGATGCATATCTAGGCATATATTGGTGATGATCATGATTGAAGGGAGCACCAGTCATCTTCTCCAGAGTCGACATACTCAAGGGACCCGTGTCATGGTCTAGTCACGCGGTACTTGAAAAGTGGGCGACAACAGGCAGGGGACGGGGAGGGGGGACACGCCCCTCCCCCATACATTGAAAGTGGAGGTGATTGTTCCCCCCACTTTTTAATATGCACACATTATATATGTATGTTTGATTCTATAGCTTGAACTACGAATCATTAATTTTGGTCTCGGGTATGCGCCAAATCGCACAATTTAAAGCCCCAGATTTGCAAAAGCTCCTACAGCGGGAGGGGGACACCCCCTCCCATGGCGTCGATCCTGGGGGCAGGGGTGCGGCCCCCCCCCCCCCCAATTAAAATATGGGGCAAGCATATCATTTCGCCCCCCCCCCCCCCCCCCAATAATTCCGAAAATGAGGAAGAAAAAAATCGAGTGATATATTGCCAAAGAGGGGAAAGACACATTTATCAATAATTAATCTTCAAAATAGCTGGGTTTTTTTAGTTTGAAAAGGACTGTAAATCTCGTTTTTTGCCCGGCGCGCTTCACGCGCATACTGTTTCTCATATCGCAAGTTTCGTTTCGTTGAGGGAACTCACTTTTCGAACTGTGTTGGGCAGTGTAATTTCTCAAACGCACACCTCAAACGAAGTTTATTAAACCTTCATCTTTAGATAGCACACCGTCACAGAAAAGAAAATAATCTGAAATAATATATTTCAGTAAATTCGGTCCATATGCGCTGAACGCAAATCAAATTGGAATATCAATGTCCCCCACATTTGAAAGTGGAGGAGATTTTCCCCCTCCCTTTGTCATTTTGTATGTTTGGTTCCATACTTGAAATTCTGTCTTATAGGTGGGCACCAAATCGCACAATTCACGCCCAAAAATACAAAGCTCCCTACTGTGGGAGGGGGGCACCCCTCCCACACCCTCCCCCACTCGGTCTGTTCGCTTCCTCGCAATGTCTCCCTCCACTTTTGAGAAGTTGTTGATGCCTTGCTTAGTTTCATTGGAGCTCAATACCCTAGACTATATCGATGGCTCTATAGTATACAGGATCACGTGGATCCATCTCATGCAAGGCTCAATCTTACGAGTAGGTTCACTATTATATATACAATTTTAACACCCATGATTAAGACAATGGTTAGACAATAATGACCATACTTCTACAGTGATATTTTAAACACCAATTTAAAAAATTCTCCACGTGGGAGGGGATAAACCCCCTCCCACACCCTCCCCCAAATAAGTGTATAATAGACAAGCACTGATTTTACGACGTGAGCGTATTTGAGTCTGGTGTGTGTGTGTGTACACGTAGGTTCGATTGTGTGTGTATACTTTATCATGAGGGAGATGATCTGATTTCTTTAATTCAGTATTATCAAATTTCCTTCCAAGGTATGCACCAGAGTGCATTATTTCAAGTGAAAATTTGCAAAAGCTCCCTACCGTGGGAGGGGGGACACCCCCCTCCCACACCCTCCCCCCCCCCCCCTCGGGCGCTATGCGCCCTCGGACTTGGTCGCTCCGCTCCCTCGCAGTTGTGCCCCCCCCCAATCTGTTGACCCTCGCTACGCCACTGCTCACATACATAATATTTCACAACCTCGGGGGTTTATAATTGCCAAGTTCCCTGGTGTTGGTGTAGGAGGGGGGACACCCCCCTCCCAAACCAGTGGCGGATCTACGGGGGGGGGGGGGGGGGGGGGGGTTAAGGGGTTTAACCCCCCCCCCCCGCCCGTTGGGCTGCCAAGAGAAATGTATCAGTGGAAAAAGTGAACAAAAAGTGACAAAAAATCACTTACGGGGGTTCAAAATAGCACAAAAAAATTCGCCGCTTCGCGGCTCGTGGACGAAAGTGAAAAAAGGTGAAACAAATCACTTACGGGGGTTAAAATAGCCAAAAAAAGTCGCCGCTTCGCGGCTCGTGGACGAAAGTGAAAAGATCGCTTACGGGGGTTCAAAATAGCAAAAAAAATAGCCGCTCGTGGACGAAAGTGAACAAAAAGGCGAAAAAAATCGCTTACGGGGGTTCAAAATAGCAAAACAAAATCGGCCGCTCGTGGACGAAAGTGAACAAAAAGGCGAAAAATCGCTAACGGGGTTCAAAATAGCCAAAAAAATTCACCGCTTCGCGGCTCATGGACGATGATCTGCATCGTCATTGGGTCAAACCCCCCCCCCCCCCTTAGCAAAAAGCTAGATCCGCCCCTGGCAAACCCTCCACCCGCTAGGTGGCTTCGCGCCCTCAGGGTATAAACTTTCGGCCCTCCCTAAGAAAATACCCTGGCGCCGCCCCTGTAGTATGGTACAGTTTACTAATGAAGAATTTTATCAAAAACTACAAAATGATTGGCCATTGTTTTATATTACAGCTAAAAAGAAATATTTATCCCCCACTTTTTGATGCGGGGTGGCCTGTACAAGACAAACAATCCCACTTTTGTTTAGAAGTTAAATCTTCTAAAAATCTTACAAAATGCATAATAATAATAATATATAACTGCAACAATTATGACCATACTTATACAGTGATATTTTAAACACCAATTTCCAAAATGTCTCCACGTGGGAGGGGCACACTCCCTCCCCCAAGTATCTGTAGACATGCACGGACGACAGGCGGACGATGTAAGTGTATTTCTGGTGTGTGTCTGCTGTGTGTGTAAGTTCGATTGTGTTTGTATACTAGCGGTCTTATCATGAGGGGAGATGGTAATGATTTCTTTAATTAAGTATTATCAATTTCCTTCCAAGGTATGCACCAGATTGCATTATTTCGAGTCCAAATTTGCCAAAGCTCCTAGCGTGGGAGGGGGGACACCCCTCCCCCCCCCCCCCCCTGCGGTGCTCCGCTCCCTCGCAGATGTGCCACGCCCCCAATCCGTTGACCGTATACGTACCATTTAAAATTCCTTCCGACGGGCCTGTATACGTATATATATCTCAGCACCCCCGGTGAAAAATCGTTCCTAGGGCCCTGGGGGGGGGGGGGGTGGGGGGGGGGGGTTTAAACCCCCTAAACCACCCCCCCCCCCCCCCCCCCCCCCCGTAGATCCACTCCTGGACATCAGTCCGACGTCGTTGGCTAGTTGGGTACTTATATATTTTTGTTAACTTGCTTTGAGAATCTTAAATACATTGTATTTAATATCGTTTAATCGATTTACAAATATTAGTAATGGATTCAAATTTCAAATAATCAATAAATGTAAAATTATTTATATTAAAAACAATATTTTTTGTCATGTCCTTGATGCTGTATATAATTATAAATAACACCTGTAAATAGTATTATGAATATGATTTGAAGGTTGATTATTTCAGAATCAACGCTCTGCAATATACTAACCATTACAAAACATACATGCTAAGATGATGGGTACTGGGCGTATCAAAAAAAGCAATGAAATCATTTAAATTATGATAGAAAATTGCCACAAAATGATTGCACTATCATAAAATAATCTTAAATTCATCGCAAAGAGCAATTTGTTTGAATGGGAGTACTTATTCGGTCTGCTGGTTTAATTGTCCCTCTTCTTTCAAATTGGCGCAAGCCATTTTTGACACTCTGTACAAAAAACAGTCAGTGTTCACCCAAGCGTGAACGAAAATTTGTTTTGTTAGTGGCACTTGATAGATGAGACCAGTGGGTATCCATCGACATGAACAAATCTTCTAAATATATAAAAATATAATTTTGAAAAATGTTCAAAAGTGTAACGCTTTTTTAGATACGCTCTGTATATATATTTTACCGATTGCGACCTATGTTCGTAGGATGATAGGTTTAGGATTATGTTAATAGGATTAGGCAATAGGTGTAAGAATAGGATATTTATAATGAATATATGGACCGAACTTGGAATCTGTGGATGAATTCACATTTCTTTTACGTTTATGATGTGGTCCTACGTTGCACGTTTGATATTGGGCCATTGTCATATTTTGATGTTGGTCCAGCATCAAAAAATGACGTTGGGCCAATGTTGGGTTGGCGGACATATTTATGTCCGGCCAACGTCAGGATTTGATGTTGGGCCATTGGCCGAAATTTACGGTGGGGCCAACATCACATAATGATGTTGGGACAATGTCGAGCTAGCGGACATTTTAACCTCGAGCCCACATCAGGATTCGGTGTTGGGCCATTTTCGGAAATTGACGTTATGCCAATATCACAAAATGACGGATGGTGACGATGTTGGGCTGGCGGACATTTTAACGTCGAGCCCACATCAGAATTGATATCTATCCTATGTCAGGATTCGGTGTTGGGACATTGTCGGAAATTGACACTGGCCCAACATCACAGAATGATGTTGTGACAATGTTGGTCTAGCGGACATTTTAACGTCGAGCCCACATCAGTCCATATCTGTCCTATGTCAGGATTCGGTGTTGGGGCCTACGTTAGAACTGACATTGGGCCATTGTCAATAATTGATGTTGGGCCGAAATCGCAAAATGACGTTGGGCCAGCATTACACAAAAACGCCGCGCTGATGTTGGGCTGGCGGACATTTTTACGTCGCGGTGACGTCGCATGTTGCATGTAGGCCCAACGTCCTCTTACAACGAATTTTACATCGGACCAACGTTGCACAATGTCAGGTGGCTAGCTGGGACCTTGCCCCTAGTACCATACACGTGTGACACTCGCTCACTTCTTTGATTGAATGACAACACAGCTAAATTTGACATTTTCATGGACTGATTTATGCAATAATCGAACGCCCCAATACTTGTTTACATAATATTTGAAGACACTGGTCATTGGAATGAAATTATGCGAAGTCAATATTACTGAGCGGTATCCGGGGGGTGTTTCACTAACTAAAATCGATTTTAGGCCTAAAATTTATTTTAGTGACTGGAATCGATTATACCCTAAAATCAATTGCGGCAAGATGTTTCACTAAACTGATTTTAGGCGGGGAACGATCGAATCGATTTTAGCAATAAATTAATTATCGTGATTGCGGCTGATGCCCACGTCTAGCACTGCAGACGACAGAAATCGTGTAGAAATGGCCTCAAAAGCGAGAGCTGAGAGGTAAAAATATTACTTGTATGACTTTATTTGAATAGTATCTATACTTGTTCTTCATGAATTCAAATAGCATATCGTACAGATTGCGATCAATTTGTACTGAGTGCTATATCATGCTTAATTGTTGACAAATTTTATCGAACATTAATGCCGAACACAATAATCGCAGTGTATGTAGTCATATTTTATCTGTATACAGCCCGACGTATAGTGTTTCATGTAATGTCACAGATATAAATTTTGGCCGTTTATATATATGTCTAGCCTAGCTAGCCTAGAGAAAGACTATGTCTTTACTAGGCTAGACTAGTGCTAGAAAAGTAGATCTAGGGGTCTAGGCCTTTTTTTGTTATGTCCTGTTGACATAACTATAATGTCGAATGGAATGGAAGGTTTTGAGGCTGGAAGTATGACAGAAAAAATACAATATTCATCTGAATTTCTCAAATATTATGGTCTAATTTACTTTCATTTTGAAAAAAGTATTTCTAGAAGAAGTCTAACAACGATCTGAGACTATTAAGAGTTCTAAGACAAGTCTAACTTCGTAAGAGTAAGGCTTTGGCTTAGGCTGTGGCTTAGGCTTTGGCCTCATCTTTAAATCACTAAACTCAATATAATGTATCGGTCACTACCGGTACTCGGTAGATCTTGATAATAAATATAGATATTCTAAGAATCTAATATGGTACTTGGTCCACTGATGAGTGATGATGATGATGATGAAACAAACTAAAGTGTTACGATTTCTGGGTCTGCAATGTTGAGTCTGACAAGTCAACAATTAAAATTATAGTTATTTATATTTAAAGTCAGGACTAGAAGTAGCTACATTTATAATAGATGACTAGAAAAGTATATATCAAGACTAGATCTCAAACTGAACCGAGCTGAGGTTGCGGCAAACATTGGAACAACTACGTCCATGACTAAAATACAATTTTCTTGTTTTCAGACCAGGTCTGGCACTGATTGTACACATGTTTGCAAGCCTGACGGTGTCGGCTCATCAATGTTGGAGGGGAAACTATTACACTACAGGATTAAACTTTGACACATGTAAGACTAGACTTTCAAATCATTTTTCTCTAATTTATTTTAAATTGAAGAGAGGATGAACAAGTTCTAAAATAATAATGAATTAATTGTCGTAATGTTATCATAGCTATTAATTAAATGTTGTTTCACTGATGATGATGAATAATTGTTTCAATGTATTTATGTGGTATTCCTCTTTCTTTTTAAATCCCAAATTATTTTATTTTCGTACTATAGACTCTACAAGTAAGATACATGTCTAGGTTTGGATCTAAGTAATGACTTAGCTTTAGGTCACATGGGTCTAAAACAATGTATTTAATATAAAGGAACATTTATATGTATATCAAATTTAAGTATGATTTCTTTGCTGATTCCCATGTACAGGCAGATCAGATTAAGCAGTGGTATCACTCTTTACTGACTGGTGAGCACTTCAATGAACAGACTGAGGGTTTCTGGGACTAATTTTGCTTATTTCAAGTAGGTGCAAGACATATCACTTTTTATCAGTGGAACAACTATTGGACATACATTGTTCTGTTTTACTTTTGGAAATCAGAACAAAAATGATTTAAATAGTTTAGGTAAAAGTGTCATCCTGTATGTAAGAAATTACTTGATTTTTCTTTTTTTGTATACATGTAATTGCTTCTGCCTCAAAAAGAGCACTCATATTATAATACAAATTAGAATGCATTTGTGCATGAACTAGTGAGGCATTTATACTGGATTAAGGGTTGTGATAATTAGTTCTGAAGGATGTTAGTACCAAATAGTTGTGATATCACTAAAAGTATTTCATTTAATTTGTATAGCTTTTTTTACAAACAAATCTGGATTGAGGAGAGAGATGTCACAAATAAGGTAGACATTATTTAAATTCAAATCATGGACATTCCTTAACTATAATTATAGACACGTTCATGAGAGTTGTTAATGTTCCTGTATTTGTTTACATTTTGCATGAAGGTGCAGCCAAGGTGTCATCCATGGTCAAGTGAAGGTGCTTTGGCAGGAGTGCTGAATGTCTCTAGGGTTACCCTGGAGTAAACATCTACCCATATTACACTTCATCTCACTTCACCATATTACAAGTCAACTTTGGTATTTGTTTATTGTTTTCATTTGAGTATAATCAGAAATGTGTTTCATTTGTTTATGTCAAACAGAGAAAGAATGTCAATGATATACATGAAACACATTAATTTGGGTTTCCCCAAATACTGAAGTAAAACCTTTTTTTATAATTAAATATAATACATTAAATTTAGTCATCTAATCACAGGGTTATTTTGCTGACATGCAAACTTTGATTACATTCTTTTGATTTGGTTGATTTTAGTATTCCATATACAATTACTGAGTTACTAGGTTTAAGGTTCTGAAGTACTTGTCTTAATAGGTTCTACCATCTTTATGATTACATTGAGATAAGTCACATTTTGCAAGACTAAACTTAACAAACACATCAATGGCAGTAATTTTTAACCTGTAGGATTGTTGTT
The DNA here is from genome assembly GCA_037951105.1 of Echinarachnius parma. NCBI lineage: Eukaryota > Metazoa > Echinodermata > Echinoidea > Clypeasteroida > Echinarachniidae > Echinarachnius > Echinarachnius parma. The sequence continues at coordinate 13,233 of JBAMJV010012714.1, forward strand.
TTTGTTATGGTATGTATTGTAATAACTGTTGATTGAAATGAAATGTATGTTTAAAAAAAAAAAAATCCTATTTGTATGTCTGCATGCATTTTGTAAAGTTAGTAACAAAATAATAATTCACATTATTTCAAAAACAGTAATGACATATGTTTAACATGGTTGTAAATGTGTTATTTAAATTGTTAATTTATTTTGACTTTTATTTCAGGCTTTAAAAACGGAATGTTAATACATGCAACATATAAGTTATCTAATTGGCTAATTGTATTGATGATAGAATGTGTTATGTACTAATTTGTCTAATTAGTCTTTTCCTCTATTCATATCGGTAAATTTCGTATTGTAGTATGTATTGATTGATTTACAGGGTAGTCTATTCTTCATAGTAGAATAGTACTTAAATGTTAATTTAATTAAGGTTATTATATAACCGAAAAATCAAGATAACTTTCTTTAAAAAGAGTATAATGCAACATATTTTATTAATATTACAAATATCTATCCAATAATCAAACAATAATGTGATAATTAATTTGTTGTTAATTTCTTAATAATACTGTATTACATTGTTTTAAAACCGGGTAATGTGTATCAAACTGTGACTTACTTTTAAGTCATCTGATAATGCTCTATTCTTTTCAGTTTATTTCATCCATATTATATTAAAATATATTAAGTAAACTATATTACAATTATATAAGTAAGAGTTTGAAAAAGGCCTATGGCCGAAATATCATTAACAATTTTCATGGAGTATTTAATTAACAGTTGATGTTTTAGTAAATCATAATGTGTTTTCATTTATTTATATTTGTAAGTTTCTTGATTCATCTTTCGGTTCAATATTTGATCGATTCCTTACTCCTATAATCGATCACTAATATACAAAATATACATGTTATATGGCATTTGAAATTATTCCATCCCTTTAAATTGTGTAAATTGTCATGGAGCATTTAATTAACAGTTGATGTTATATAAAATATTGTTGTGTATTCATGTATTTATATATGTGAATGTTTTCTTGATTCATCTTTCGGTTCAACATTCGATCGATTCCTTACTCCCATAATCGATCACTAATATATAATCCAATTATTACTATTAATGATCAAATACAAAATATACATCTTATATGGCATTTAAAAATAATTCAATCCCTTTAAATTGTGTAAATTGTCATGGAGCATTTATTTATCAGTTGATGTTACATAAAATAATGTTGTGTTTTCTCTTATTTATATTTGTGAATGTTTTCTTGATTCATTTCTCAGTTCAACATTTGATCGATCCTTTACTCTCATAATCGATCACTAATATATTATTCAACTTATTACTACAAATTATCAAATAATCTATATATACATCTTATATGGCATTTGAAATGATTCCATCCCATTCAAATACTTGAATATTATGATTTTAAAACCAAACACTACACTACTTTGTGATATTTAATCTTGTAATTCAAACTACAACAACTATCTCATGAAACTAACCATCTTATTACATTTTGGAGGGGATTCACTTATTAGAATGTGCGTACTTTTGTATGTAATGTTTTCCCATACGGCAGCTGAAGGGTGCATTGATTTTAGAGCATAAAACATTGCGTTTGAGCATGTGCGTGCGTAGCTTGTAGTTTATAAGTGTAGTATTATTTGTGCATATGTTTGTGTGATTATGTGGGTACATGTATGTGTGTGTGTGCGTGTGTGTGTGTGTGTGTGTGTGTGTGTGTGTGTGCGTGTGTGTGTGTGAGTGTGCGTGTGCGTGCGTGTGTGTGTGTGTGCGTACGTATGTATGTATGTGTGTGTTCATCTACTTTCATAATAGTTGGTGAATCGTTGTTTGCCGGTGAGTTGTGTATTAGTGGATGTGTATGATCATAAGTGAAACAAAAATGTATTGGGTGCGCGTAAGTGTGCATAGTTGTATGTATAAATGTTTGTATGGGCATCTTAAAGTCATACCTGTAAAGTGTCCAAATCCACGAAAATTACTTGGAGCTTCCTCGTTTCTCTTCTACCGTGTTGTTTAGCTTATGGTAAGAGAAGAATAACATAGGGCTTGATTTTTTCAAATGTCCCTTTAGTATGAAGATAATTATCATTGAAAATCATTATTTCTAAAGCGTTAATCAACGCAATTGAAAAAAGTACAATTGTTGTAGCTAAACGCGTCTGCATTGCACCATGCGTGGGAACATTCCGGAGATTGAACTTTGAGCCGAGCGAGTGCAAATTCCATGAATTCTGTACTACGTGTTACATACATGGGTGCGAATATCTCAAACGGATCATTCATTACTGCGACAAATGTATGGCAGACCATCAGTATTCGGTGATAAAATATGAACTCAATATTCGTTTTTTTCACTAGGTAAACAGTGTTCGTTTTCTTTCAAACTTTCACAAATCTTTCAATTGTATTTTACAATGATATTGATATAGGATTGAAGTCTCAAATGTCATTTTGTGCAATATCTGACACTTTACAGGTATGACTTTAATGTCAGTGTTCGTCGTTATGTTTGCATTTGTACTAGAATATTAGAATGCATGTTTTTAAATACTCGTTTATTGGCATATTTACAGTGTTATTATATAAAAACATGGATATGGGCACGAATAACAAGATGACATAATTAGTTGGCTAGAAATAATCAAGATTAAAACTCTGATGGGGGTATCGAACTTCGCGCAGTTAACTTTTAACACATCATTTCGACAAGAAATATACTGATTTGTATAATAATTCTAATACCAGTTTCTTCAGACTATTCTGTAGTCTAATAAAAATGTTTCGATTTTAAGATTACTCAATTTAAATTATTTTTCCCGGCCTGTTTTTGAAACCCTTGCATTTTTATTGACCAAAAAAAGGGGGATCAAACTTCGCGCAGCAGTTATCCCATTCATTTGTACGCGCATTGAAAAGGCCATTGTAGCTGTTTTCACTATCATTTTTAGGCATTTTCATACACGCACAGAACAAAGAGGGATCAAACATCGCGCATTTGTGTGCATACGTAATGTGTGGAGCTGTATGCAGCTGGCAAGTTAACTGCGCGAAACTAACTGCGCCAAGTTAGATGCCGCGCGAAGTTAGATGTCCTGACCATACGTTTCAAAATATTCTTGAAATAATCAGAATGTTTAATAATAACAGCATATATTCAGTTATTCACACCACTCTATTATAAATATTATTTAGACATCCCTTTCCATACCACACTGATCGTTCCCAGCCCTAAAACCGCTCTCAAACTGGGGGGTGTTTCAATAAGCACTAAAATCGATCTTAAAATCGATCCAATCGATTTTAGATCGATTTTAGAGGACACTGGGCACTAAAATCTATATCGATTTTAGTGTCTGTTTCACAAAGCAAATTGGGATTGATTTTAGTCATAAAATCGATTTTAGCCTACAATCAGTTTGAGACCGGTTTTAGGCCTGGGAACGATCAGTATGGTATGGAAAGGGATGTCTAAACGGTATTTATAATGAAATTGGTGTGAATAAGTGAATATATGCTGTTATTATTAAACATTCTGATTATTTCAAGAATATTTTGAAACGTAGTTATAATCTTGATTATTTTTAGCCAACTAATTATGTCATCTTGTACTTCGTGCCCATATCCATGATTGTTTTTATATAATAACACTGTAGATATGCCAATAAATGAGTATTTAAAAACATGCATTATTTTTTTTTTTTTCTCTTTCGCCTTCTCGGCATTTATTCATATTCATACAAGTTTACAAGTCATATACTTTTGTACGATTAATTAAAAATTAGAAGTACATTTTTAAAGCATTTGGTAAATTATACAGAGTCTGTTTTCCTTCGTTAGAAAGATAATCATTTATCTGCATACGTGAGTAAATTTCTTTTAAGAACATAAACCATAATTTATTTTTCCTTTCATCTTTTCCAAGGTTGTTTCGAATGACTATCAATTTATAAATACTCCAAAAAGCTAACGTTAAAATATCATTAATTTTTTGGTCTGTATTTATTTTCAATAAGGTAAATATATTAATTTCTACGTTGATGTTATAAACATTTTGCACCATCTGCGTAAACTTTCTAAAGAACATGTCATTCATGGTGCATTTTATAAGGCTGGAATTCTCATGTAGACCTCTTTTTAGCACAGTGCTAAATCGCGTCGTTTCGCGTCGTTTTACGTCAGAAGTAGGTTAAATTTAACCCACTGTTTTATGGAAAGCCGGGTAGTTACTCCTTTGCCACCATAGTCTCCATTGGCACTTATCCTATTTTTTTTCTTCATTCAATTAGCGCTTTCTATACTCGATTTTGACAGCGGAAGTTTGGAGGTTTCCACGCAAGATGAGTCCATTTTATTTATATGAAAAGTCAAATAAATCTGGCAAAATCAACGAGTATTGTCAAGTTTCTACACACTTTTTTCATACTTTCTTCCTGCCAGTTATGCGGAAAAATAAGCGTCAGGCGCAATGGTCTATTCATAGGTTTTGTGTTGCGTTTATGAAGGATGAGAGCGCATATCTAGTACAAGCGCGCATTTATAAATAAGTGCGCATTGTTTGCAGTGTGGCGCTCCATAAAAATTTAACCCGGGCTAAATTTAACCTTTTGATGAGAATTCCACCCTAAATGCGTGTTCTATATCTTTTTTTACATTGACATGCTTCACATGTATCTGTGTTACAGATTTTCATTACAAATAACTTTCTTTTCACAACTATCAAATTATAAATCATCTTAAAGTTAAACTGTTTCAATTTGTTTTCCTTAATATCAATAATATTCCGTTTATAAACCTGCTTCCAATTAACATCAATGTTTAATGTATCTGTCCAGTATGATGGACCTTCATTTACAATTCTCTTTTTCAACAATGCAACATAAAATAATTTACTCGATAAACTCTCAATGGTTCTTTCTTTTCCATTAATAATAACTTTGGGTATCTCTAAACATATATGTTCTTTTAAGTTATTCATCCATTGTTTTGGTATTGCTTTCTGTAATTTAAAATATTCAAACATTACAACTACTTTTGAAGTTTTATCACAAATATTATCTATTAATGTTGCCGTTGCCATAAAATGTCTATTAATACAAATATTTTTCAAAAACGTAATACCACTTGAGAACCATTTCTTAAAAAAGAAGGGCTGATTTTTGAAAACTACATATTTATTATACCATAAAACTTGTTTATCTAAATCAATATTATTATAATGTTCATTTTTTGTATTTAACATAACCCATGCTTTCAGAATTTCTACATAAAATTCTGGTATTTTTCCTACAAAGTATAAATTGAGCATGTTTATATCAATAGCACAATTTAAAAGCAGTTTCAGCCCTCCAAGAGACTGAAAGTAAACATTTGACATCTCTTTCCAATATCCTTTCGAATTTTCTACTATTTTACCTAACCATCTGAATTCCATACAAAACAATACACAATTTTGTCCAGTCTTTTTATAATATGTTGTGGTACTGAACAATACATAATCAAATTAATGACTTGACTTATGAGTAATGTCTTTACAATAAGAACTCTACCAAAGAGTGTGAGATTTCTCCTTTTCCAATTATCTACAATTCTTTGAATCTTCTGTAATTTTGTTTCCCAATTCATTTTAACAACCATATCTTGATTAGTACCTATATAAATTCATAAATATTGTACACATCCTTCAGACCATGGAATACCGTAATGATAAAGATCCCATCTCTTTTGTTTTGGACCTAGCCATTTTTAAATTGTTTTTTCTTTATTTACGACGGGACCTGCAACCTTTCCAAATAATTCTAATTCTTTTAATATATATTTTAATGATGATTTTTCTCGAAAGAAAAGTGACGTATCATCCGCGTATTGCAATAATTTCAATTCAATTTTATCATCTCCATACATTATACTGCTAATAGAAATAATAAGGCTGATAAAGGGCAACCTTGTCTTATCCCTCTACTAATCTCAAAACTTGTTGTTTTTCCACCCATTAATTAACACTGAGCTTTTTACATCTTTATACATTAATTTAACCCACTTACAAAAATCTACCCCAAAATTAAAATGTTTCAAGCATTCTTCAATATACTGAAATTCAATAGTGTCGAATGCTTTTGTGAAATCAACCATCATAAAAGAACCTTCTAATCCTTTTTCATATAACAATTGAAAAACATCTTGTGTTAGTCTTATATTAAAACCACTCAGTCTATTCTTTATATATCCAACCTGATTTTCGTGTATTATGCTTGATATAACCTTTTGCATTCTATTTGCTAGAACAGCGGCCATTATTTTATAATCATAATTCAACAATGTGATTGGTCTCCAATTATTTAAATTAGCTGTTTCCCCTTTTTTTATAAATCAATGTAATTATTCCTTGTTTCTGCGTTTCTGACATCACATTATTATCAAAGTTTGCATTCAATGCATTCACAAAAATATACTCAATATCATTCCAGAATTCTTGATAGAATTCTATTGTTAAACCATCTCCACCTGGAGCTTTATTTGTTGTCATCTGAAAAATTACTTTACGGCATTCTTCAGGTGTTATTAAACGTTCACAATTATTTTTGTCAAACTCAGATAATTTGTTTACTCTACAATCTTGTAAGTATTCTTCAACATCATTTAAATTCACCTTTTTACTTGCGTATAATTGTTCATAAAACGACACCACTTCCTTAAGTATCTCATTTTGTTTTATAATAAGACTATTATCTTTTCGTAGCCTTACAATATTCTTTTTTTCACCATATTTTCTTTCTAAACCCATAAAATATTTATTTTGTTTCACCTTCTTCAATCCATTTAACTCGTGCTCTAATCGATGCTCCTTTACAATCTTTTTCATACAATTCTTCCAATTCATATTTTACTCTAATATACTCCTTTTTCATTTGTTCATCTATTACATCTACTTTATTTTGAATTATTCCCATTTTCTTCCCTAAATCTTTTCTCAACAAATCATCCTTATTTTTATTTTTTGCACAGAATCTCTGTGTAAATTCACGACACTTTATTTTTACCATTTCCCATTTTTCACAAAAACTTACATTTTGTTTTTCTATGTTTCCCACAATATTTTTTATTTGCCTTTTATAATATTCATCTTTAAGTACTTTATTATTAAATTTCCAATACCCGGGACCTTTTTTTATGTCTCCTAATCTTAATGTAATAAAAATAACATTATGATCACATCGTACTGTAGGTCGTATATCTGTTACTATTACTTTAGACCTTAAAGGGATAGTTGAGTTTTGGGAGAGAGGGCGCTAGACTACTTTTTTTTTTGGTGAGGTAATGAAAAACTGAGTGTAAAATTTGAAAGAGCATAATATTTAAATAATAAAATCATCTTTGTTTGATCAAAATCGGTTCAGAGATGGCTGAAATATCCATAAATATAACAATTTGTAATAAACCCGGGGCCCCGGGTTTATTAGAGAATTTTGAACCAGCCGTTAAAAATTCAAAAAAATGCTTCCTCTTTTCAAAAAGTTACAAAATAGGTATTTAAAATAGTTGTTGGTTATTTCTCTATCTAATCAGTATTTCAACAAAGCATCACATGCACAATATTTTATTCAAAATGGTTGAAACCGATGAGTGTTTAGAGAGCGCCCTCTTACGTTGTAACGGCTCTTTTTGAATGATAACATGATTTTTACTACGTCATTTGTAATTTTGTGTTCCTTTCTAGTTATAACTATTAGTTTGTAATGTAATGATGCAGGTTTTGGTTACTAAAATTCAGTTTCACAAAAACTGTACTCTCCTTACCAGAACTCAACTATCCCTTTAAATTATTATGTATTAACCAGTAATCAAGGCGTGATGCAACATTCAATAATAAATTTCTCCAAGTAAACTGCTTCTTTGCTGGGTTAATTTTTCTCCATATATCACATAAATCAAATTGTTTAACCAAGCATTTTAAATTTACAGGGGTTTTATAATAATTATTTTTATTCCCTTTAACATCATTTTGGGTGCACAAAATTGAATTAAAATCACCGCCTATTATCAATTCATACTGCAACTGCATATTTTCTTGTATCCAGCCAGCAATTTTATTAAAAAACTGTTCTCTATTTTTTTTTTCTGTCGGTGCATAAATATTTACAATACATAATTTACAACGATTTACTAAGACATTGATCATAATCGCTCTTCCTTCACAATTATACAAAACATTTGTAATTGTTATTGGTAAAGAAAATGTTTTAGATATCAATACAGCCACGCCTCTGGAGTGGTTTGTTCCATTACAAAAATAACAATGTCCTTTCCATTCGTTTCTAATTATTTTTAAAATGTCGTCTGTCCAATATGTCTCTTGTAATAAAATAATATTGACTTTTTGGTGATTACACCAAAGAAAAATTGCGTCTCGCTTCTCTTTACTGTGCAGACCGCGAACGTTTAAACTAATCAAATTAAAGTGCTGTTCTGTGATGTTTATCATTGTTTATTTACATGATATATACAATATATACAAGTTTCTAGTTATCATGTTCACTTTGTTGCAGGTTTTTTTGTTTTTATTTTTTTCTTGCTGCTTTTATGTTTTGCCTCTGCTTTCGTTTGCCTTTGCTGCTCTGTTTTTTTGGGTACTTCGGGTGATTCAACCGATATCTCTGCTTCGTCATCTGTTGTTGTTGACGACGCTTCAGAATCGGATAGCTGAGAGTCGGTTGATCGGTGCTCTCGGTGTACTTCTGCGGTAACGCTAACAGTGCGAGCGTGCTTTGTTTCCTCCCGCTGTTCTCCATTGATTTGCTCTTTTTGTTGCTCGTTGTTTGTGCTGCTCGATTGTTGCGTAATCTCCGACTGAGGGACTTTGGCCGCAAACTGTGTGATCTTTGACTGTGCTTTCGCGTTCGCGCTGTTGTTGTTGTCATGCTTCACTGGCTCTGCTAGTGGGCGTGAAGGGGGCGTGGCATTCAGCTGATCATGATCGCGGCTAGGTTTTGTTGATGACCGTTGTTTTTCGTGATCGCTTACTTGACTTCCCTGGCTTCGATCGCGTGTTTGCGCTTCCCGTCCGCGTGTTGCTTCTCGAAGGTCGTAGTCGTGTCTTGCGGAGTGCTGTTGTTCGCCTTCGCTCATGGTATTGCGTTGGGCTCGATCACGGGCTGACTGAATGAGATTTTCAATGTTGTCGTGATCGCTTACTTGACTTCGCTGGCTTCGATCGCGTGCTCGCGGTTCCCGTCCGCGTGTTGCTTCTCGAAGGTCGTAGTCGTGTCTTGCGGAGTGCTGTAGTTGAAAGGATTGGTGTCGTAGACCGCTACGTTTGTGTTTCGTTGGTTTAGTCCTTGGGTTATGAGTTTAATTCTTTCTGTCTGATTAGCGATATAGAGTCGCCATAGTCCTCCTATCTTTTGTATGCCTGATAGTTCTTTACGTGATACTACACGAATGAGTATTTTATACATGTCTTCTGGGTACAATTTTTTTTCTGTTGTCGGTATATCTCTGTGTTTGATAAACACTGGCTTACCTCGGTAATTGGCTGTATTGTCATGTGCCGCTTTCTCCGCGTATGACGTGGCGCCGGGTGGTGCCGCCATTTTCAAAAGCGTTCACTTGTTCGTGAGTCAGAGTTTTGTTTTAATCAGCTAACAAATACAGCACAATCCGTTCATCACAAACCACAGAAGTTTCATATCCTGATTCCATAAAGTATCATTGTGAAGTCCATCCAAAATAAAATTTCAAAAAGATTGTTCATTTCCAAAAAATCCAGGCTTTTATCGTCACTTTGGGAGAGTCTTGACAATCCGTGTGTAGTGACATGCCTTATAATATTCCAGTACAAATGCAAACATACCGACGAACACAATTAACACTGACATTAAGATGCCCATACACACTTACGCGCACGTAAGTAATACATTTTTATTTGGCATTCATTCACTTATGTCATACACATCCACTAATACACAACTCACCGGCAAACAACGATTCACCAACTATTATGAAAGTAGATGAACACACACATACATACATACATACACACACACACGCACGCACACACACATACGCACACACACACGCGCGCACACACACACACACACACATACATGTACCCACATAATCACAAAAATATGCACAAATAATACTACGCACGCACATACTCAAACACAATGTTTTATGCTCTAAAATCAATGCACCAGCTACCGTCTAGGAAAACATTACATTACAAAAAAAGTACGCACATTCCAATGCGTGAATCCCCCCCCCCCCCCAACAAAAAAAAATGTAATAAGATGGTTAGTTTCATGAGATAGTTGTTGTAGTTTAAATTACAATGCGAAATATCACAAAGTAGTGTAGTATTTGGTTGTAAAATCATAATATTCAAGAATTTTAATGGGATGGAATCATGGAATCATTTCAAATGCCATATAAGATGTATATATAGATTATTTGATAATTTGTAGTAATAATTGGAATAATATATTAATGATCGATTATGGGAGAAAGGGATCGATCAAATGTTGAACTGAGAAATTAATCAAGAAAACATTCAGAAATATAAATAAATGAAAACACAACATTATTTTATATAACAACTGTTAATTAAATGCTCCATGACAATTTACAAAATTTAAAGGGATGGAATTATTTCAAATGCAATATATTTTGTATTTTATCATTAATAGTAAACATTAGATTATATATTAGTGATCGATTATGGGAGCAAGGAATCGATCAATTGTTGAACCGAAAGATGAATCAAGAAAACATTTACAAATATAAATACATGAAATCACATTATAATTTACTAAAACATCAACTGTTAATTAAATACTCCATGACAATTTGTAATGATATTTCGGCCATAGGCCTTTTTCAAATTCATACTTATATAATTGTAATATAGTTTACTTATATTTTAATATAATATGTATGAAATAAACTGAAAAGAATAAATCATTATCAGATGACTTAAAAGTAAGTCACAGTTTGATACACATTACCCTGTTTTAAAACAATGTAATACAGTATTATTAAGAAATTAACAACAAATTAAAGATCACATTATTGTTTGATTATTGGATAGATATTTGTAATATTACTAAAATATGTTGTATCTTACTCATCTTTAAAAAAAAAGTTATCTTGATGTTTTGGTTATATAATAACAGACATACAAATAGGAATATTAATAAAAACATATAAATCAAAACTGCATCCATTTTTCCTCGTTTAATGATATGTTGGTATTCATAAACATACATTTCATTTCAATCAACAGTTATTACAATATATACCATAACAAAAACAACAATCCTACAGGTTACACATTTTTGTCATTGATGTGTTTGTTAAATTATAATAATTGTCTTGCAAAATGTGACTTATCTCAATGTAATCATAAAGATGGTAGAACCTATTAAGGCAAGTACTTCGGAACCCCAAACCTAGTAACTCAGTAATTTTATTTGGAATAATAAAATCAACAAAATCAAAAGAATGTAATACAAGTTTGCATGTCAGCAAAATAACCCTGTGATTAGATGACTAAATTTAATGTTTCATATTTAATTATAATTTTTTTTGTTTTATTTTAGCATATGTGCCTCGCCATCCGCAGGGGAGCCAAAAGTCGCAAGATGTCGAACCTCAGAAATCACGATTGATTTGAAATTGCATGAAAAAGTGAAACAACATATTATTGCCTCATGCATTTCCCTGATATCTGTTCTACCGGTACGCAAAATATCCAGTAAAAATATCCAGTGGAAAGGTACAAATTAAGCAGAGTTTTGAAGCATGTTTTTTGCAGGTTTGAAAAGTTTGCGTTCCAAAATTATTTGCCACTAAAAGCGATCGATATTAAGCTCCGCCTCTTAACAACCCCTTTGTGCTAAGTTGGAATCTCGATAGCTGTCAAGAGCGGCCAGCGCACATCGAGATTCTTTAATCCCTATTGACTGCGCCGCCGCTTGCACGGAGATTAGTAATCAAAATGGCCTCCATTGTATAGTGGCCCTATTGAGTTTGACAAAGTATGTTTATGACAATACGACCCAAGTCCTATCCAATTAACTGCACACCCACCCCCCCCCCCCCCCCCCCTCCAACCTCATACACTATGTACACCACTGGTTGAGTGTGAGTATTATATAGATTAAAGAATTGGGCCCTGTAACATAACATTCATTAATCGTATGTAGAATTAATTTCTCGTACTAAATATTATTTAAGTAGTTCATAATAATTTTATAATAAGGCATACCCCCCCCCCCCCCCCCCACACCACCAAAAAAACAGAAAACGCTATTTAGAGCTTGTTTTAAGTTGGCTAAAGCACAATCCCACTCTTTTATATACCCTCATTTTGAAGTTGACCGAGGCTCGCCTCCGTTACTTAGACACCTGTTTCAAAATTTTCTAAGGGACATCCCCGGGCATCCCCGCCAAAAGAACGAAAACAAACCCTGTACCAACGGATCCCCCCCCCCCCCCCCCCTCCCCCTTTGGTACCTGGAGCCTCCCCCTTTGGTACCTGGGGCCTCCACTTCCAAAATGTCTAGCTTCGATACCCCGTTTTACTTTTCACGTATCAACATACTGTTCTTTGTAATAGTTTTTACATTACGCACCAGACGCAAGTTTGCATTCCTAAAATCAACTGCCAGTCAATACCGATTAATCGAACAATAACCAGAGCCAGAGCGAGCCCCTTTTGTTACCTGAAAGTGCTCGCTATTGTATCATGTGCTCGATGTGTACAGTTTATCGTTCCAAACCCACTTAAATTGTAATTAAATCTGTTCATATCTCTACAATGCATGGATAATATTCAACAGTTTCTGGAGGGAAGGTGTATATCATACATATTTACTGATATGCAAGTTTTCAAGAAAATTGAATAAAGGTTGCTACGACATTCTATTCATGCAATCGGTTCATTTATGGCCTGCTTAAAACGATAATTTCACTTTCGAAATGGATGTAAAGTTTCTTGAGCTATTTTCTCGGCATCTTATTTCCAGACCGTTCAATATTTGCCTTAGAAAAGCGTCAATAACTCCGCGTTGCAGAATCATTATGAGACAAACTTTATATCAAATTAAAGCTTAGATATTGCTGAATCGAACTAAATACAAATCCAGAAAATCAACTTTGTCGACTTTTGGTTCTTCTACGTAGGACGGGTCACATATAGGGAAACCCAAATTAATGTGTTTCATGTATATCATGAAGATTCTTCCTCTGTTTCACATAGACAAATGAAGCACATTTTTGATTATACTCAAATGAAAAAAATACCAAAGTTGACTTAGATGAAGTGTAATATGGGTAGATGTTTACTCCAGGGTAACCCTAGAGACATTCAGCACTCCTACCAAAGCACCTTCACTTGACCATGGATGACACCTTGGCTGCACCGTCATGCAAAATGTAAACAAATACAGGAACATTAACAACTCACATGAACGTGTCTATAATTATAGTTAAGGAATGTCCACGATTTGAATTTAAATAATGTCTACATTATTTGTGACATTCTCTCTCCTCAATCCAGATTTGTTTGTAAAAAAAATCAATACAAATTAAATGTAATACTTTTAGTGATATCAAAAGTATTTGGTACTAACATCCGTCAGAACTAATTATCACAACCCTTAATCCAGTATAAATGCATCACTAGTTCATGCACAAATGCATTCTAATTTGTATTATAATATGAGTGCTCTTTTTGAGACAGAAGCAATTACATGTATACATACAAAAAAAGAAAAATCAAGTAATTTCTTATAGGATGACACTTTTTCCTAAACTATTTCAATCATTTTTGTTCTGATTTCCAGAAGTAAAACAGAACAATGCACGTCCAATAGTTGTTCCACTGATATGTCTTGCACCTACTTGAAAGAAGCAAAATTAGTCCCAGAAACCCTCAGTCTGTTCATTGAAGGGCTCACTAGTCAGTGAAGAGTTATACCACTGCTTAATCTGATCTGCCTGTACATGGGAATCAGCAAAGAAATCATACTGAAATTCCATATACAATATAAATGCTACTTTATATTAAATACAGTGTTTTAGACCCATGTGACCTAAAGCTAAGTCATTACTTAGATCCAAACCTAGACATGTATCTTACTTGTAGAGTCTATAGTACGAAAATAAAATAATTTGGGATTTAAAAAGAAAGAGGAATACCACATAAATACATTGAAACAATTATTCATCATCTTTATACAAAATTGTGGGCATTAATTTTAATCGAACCAGTGAAACAACATTTCATTAATAACTATGATTACATTATGACAATTAATTCATTATTATTTTAGAACTTTGTTATCCTCTCTTCAATTTAAAATAAATTAGAGAAAATGATTTGAAAGTCTTATCTTACCTGTGTCAAAGATTAATCCTGTAGCATAATAGTTTCCCCTCCAACATTGATGAGCCGACACCGTCAGGCTTACCAAACATGCGTACACTCAGGGCCAGACCTGGACTGAAAACATACAAATTGTATTTTAGTCATGGACATAGTTGTTTCAATGTTTGGCGCAATCTCAGCTCGGTTCAGTTTGAGATCTAGTCTTGATATAGACTTTACTAGTCATATATCATAAATCTAGATTGTCTACTTCTAGTCCTGACTTAAAATGTGAATAATTATAGTTTCAATTGTTGACTTGTCAGACTCAACATTGCATTAAAATTAATCATTAATGTAATGCAGAGTCCCCAGACCCAGAAATCGTAACACTTTAGTTTGTTTCATCATCATCCTCATCACTCATCAGTGGACCAAGTATATTAGATTCTAGTTAGAATATTTATATTTATTATCAAGATCTACCGGTAGTGACCGATACATTATATTGAGTTTAGTGATTTAAAGATGAGGCCAAAGCCTAAGCCTAAGCCAAAGCCTTACTCTTACGAAGTTAGACTTGTCTTAGAACTCTTAGTCTCAGAACTTTGTTAGACTCACTACATGTTCTATCTAGACTTCTTTTAGAAATCCTTTTTCAAAATGAAAGTAAATTTAGACCATGATTTTTGAGAAATTCAGATGAATATTGTATTTTTTCGATCATACTTCCAGCCTCAAGACCTTCCATTCCATTCGACATTATAGTTATGTCAACAGGACAAAACAAAACAGGCCTATATCTACTTTTCTAGCACTAGTCTAGCCTTTCTCTAGGCTAGACATAGCGGGAAACAAATTTATATCTGTGACAATACATGAAAAACTATACGTCGGGCTGTATAAAAATAAAATATGACTACATACACTGCAATTATTCTGTTCGGCATTAATGTTCGATACAATTTGTCAACAATTAAGCATGATATAGCACTCAGTACAATTTGATCGCAATATGTACGATATGTCTTGTCAAAACATGAATAATACATATTCATAAATAGTACGTCTGCAAAAAATATGACATTTACTTACCTTTCCAAAAAGTCTGTTCTTCAGCTGCAATGTCTAAACTTTCTCACTTTCTGATCGATCATCCTCGTCCATGAAGATTGAAAATAAATCGATCATGAGCAATATGCTTAAAATCGATCCCAGCTTAAAATTGATTTAGTGAAACATCTTGCCGGGATTGATTTTAGGGTAGAATCGATTCCAGTCACTAAAATAAATTCTAGGCCTAAAATCGATTTTAGTTAGTGAAACACCCCCCTGATTTTAGGCTAAAATCGATTTTAGGGCTAAAATCAATCCCAATTTGCTTTGTGAAACAGACACTAAAATCGTTATCGATTGTAGTGCCCAGTGTCCTCTAAAATCGATCTAAAATCGATTGGATCGATTTTAAGATCGATTTTAGTGCTTAGTGAAACACCCCCCAGGATACATAGCAACTACGCAAGCCTCCCTTAAGTTAATTAGTTATCCCGTTTTCGGGATTATTTGTTATAAACTTCTACTTCTACTTGGGTACTCGACAGGGTCCATCAGTCAGGACGTAGAGTCGAGGGGAACCGGTGAGGTATCCCATTAATTGCCGATTGAGGCAACTGCTCCCGCAAAGGCTCCTAGTGATGTAGAAGCCAAGATATTATTGGGGAGCGCATTCCATGCTGTTACAGTTTGTGGAAAGTAGGAGTTCTGGTAAAGCTGAGTTCGAGTATGTATATGCTTGAGCTTATTTGGGTGGTATTGTCTGGTGATGCTTGGGGCCATTGGTGTGAGGAGTTGGTCAGGTGTAATTGCTACCATGCCATTCTGAATTTTGTAGAACGATACTTACTAGTGTCGTGCTAAGATCCTGAGCTACCACGCCGTGATTCCATTCCGCCTCTAAAATCAATAGGTGATATTTCCGACACAAATCAGAAGATGGTCTAAAAAATGCATGCAAATTTATAAAAATTAGATATCCGCGAGCTACATTCATCTTGGTGCAAAGAACTGTCTTTTTTCCCCTTTAAATTTAACGTAATGACTTGAACTGTTGACGTCGCATTCCAAAAATAGAAAACATCGCGCATACGCTTGCACCGCGCGCGTACTGCGCGCAGTAAGGAAGTAGGTCACTTTTCAGGGGTGAATGTTGTGCATAATCTGCCTCGGGATGGGAGAAAAGGGCGCGCGGATGTCAAAACTTGTATGGTATGCCAATCTTGTTAAACCTTAAGGCCCGAATTCTCATGGAGTTCGATTTTTAACACCGGTCTAAATCGCGTCGTTTTACGTCATAATCGGTCTGTTTGAAAACCTTTTGGTTAAATATAACCAATAGGTTATCTTTGCTATTCTCATGTATTGTTTAGCCCGGTGCTACATCGCGTCGTTTTACGTCATTATAATCCGGAACTTTAGACCTGGGCCTGTATTCCATAAACGTGTAAGAAAACTTGCTTACAATAAGCAAATTGACTAAGAAAACTTGCTTACGTAAGCTAATGCTGTAAGCCGTATTCCATAAACTTTTAAGAACATTTGCTTATAGTAAGCAAATGGTCTTAGAATTTGTGCTTACGTAAGAAAATGTAATTTTCCGTATTCCATAAACTATTTTGTCTTTCTTTTTTTTTTTTCTTACAAAATAAGCAAAAATTCTTACTTTTGCTGACGTCACAATGTGGTCGCCACTCGACTCTCGACGACAACACTTTTCCCTTTTGTGCGATGGAATTCCTATGGAGATTGCGTGTTTAAGGATTTGTCGCAGCGCAAACAAATATGTATGTAAGTGCATAGACCTACTATGGTAAGTGAATGGGGACTGCACTGCGGACGGCGGACAAAATACACAGACCACAGTTGGTAGAGGGAGAAAATAGAAACTCATCACACTCTTTAACAAATAAAGTTAATTGATACTAAATGAAGGTAAGAAATTGATAATTAAATTGGAAGCTGTAAATTATAGTTTTAGGCGTTATTATTGAAAGGGATTTGAAATGGAGGAGTCATGTTTGTGATATTTTACGTAAAATTTCGAAAATGATAGGAATCATGGGTAAGCTTCAAGACACTTTACCACAAACTGTTTTGCTATTATTGTACAATTCAATGGTCTTGCCATATATATCATATTGCAACATTATTTGGGGATCATGCAATAAATATTTACTAGACCGTATTTATCTCTTACAAAAAAGAGCAGTACGTATAATTTGTCATAAGCCTTTCTTAAGTCATTCTAGACCTTTATTTTTATCTTTGAATATTTTACCTATTTGTCTTTTACATGAATTCCAGCTTGGTGTATTTATGTACTCTTATTATCATAATTTATTACCTATGACTTTTAATAATATGTTTCAGTGCAATAGTGATGTGCATCAGTATAATACGAGATTTGCCTCTGACACTCGATTAATATATGGCCGTAAATCTTTTTCAAATTCTATATTTTTATATAAAGGACCATTATTGTGGAACAAACTTGCCAATGACATTAAACAGTGTGCAACATTAAGCACTTTTAAAAGAAAATTGAAAATGTATTTAATGCAACAAATTTAAATGCAACAGCCCTCCCTTCCGTTATCCTTTGTAGGTATCCCCTTACCCTCTTTCTATTTCAATGCTCTAGGGTCATCTATTCATAAGTTCTCTGCAACTTTCCTGATGATCCTTCCACTTCATAATTCTTTTCTTTCCTCTCTCTTCTCTTCTTCTTGTTTTTTTTTTCTTCCATTGTTTGTTTGTTCTCAAACTTACTTTGTACTTATTATTGTAATGATCTATGTAAATTGTATTTGTGTTTATATTGTATTTGCATGTTTTTATGAAAGTGGTTAATAAAATTCAATTCAATTCAATTCAATTCAATAGTATTTCTGTCTAAACATTCGTGGTCCAAAAAGGGGATCGCAAGAGTTACGTTTTCTGTCGATTACGTGCAAAGTCAATTACTAAACAGTATCCATCATACGCAAGCATCTCTTTATTCTATTCGTTGATCCCCTTTCCGTCATTATAATGTTCGATCCTGAGCTACCTCGACGTGATTCTACTATTACTCGGCTTCTAAAATCAATATGTGACATTCCGACACAATTATGTAGAAGATGGTCTAAAAAAGAAATGCAAATTCCTCAAAACAAGATACGAGCTTGATACGTCTTGGTACTGGTGCAAAGAATTGTCTTCTTTTCCCTTTACATTTCAATAATGACTTCAATTTAGGGGGTTGAATTCCGAAAATAGAAAAGATCGCGCATACGCTTGCAGCGCGCGCGTACTGCGCGCAGTAAGGAAGTAGGTCGCCTTGTTTTAGGGGTGAATGTTAATGTTGTTAATGTTGTATAATGACTGGGATATATTTTTTGGGTATTATTACCGGGCTGTTATCAAATGACTTACGACTTCCTTTTTGTGTTAGGTTAAGCTAGTTTGCAACATTATTACTTAGTTCAAGGATTACTTACCTTTTGTTTGAGGCGTCCCTTGTAATTCGTATGCATACTTCAAATAATTAATTAGGTTCATATTCAAATCAGACGGACGTGTGCGAATGATATCGATATTAACTGCATTATCAGATTATCTTTACGTACATTAACACAGCCAAGCCTCGAGCTTGCAGCACAATACATGCCCAAACTTCAAGATTACAGGCATATAAGATTTTTTTCTTATATTTAAGCCACCTATGAGGTGGCTTAAATTTAAGACAAAAATCTTACGCTGATATGTTTATGGAATACCAAAGCTCATTTAAGCAAATTTGCTTAAGCAAATTTGCTTATAATAAGAACAAAATCTTAGCAAATTTGCTTACCGAAAAGTGCGTCTAAATTGTAAGCAAATTTGCTTACGGGGGAATTTAAGCAAAAATGCTTAGATCTAAGCATTTTTGCTTATAATAAGCAAAAATTCTAAGATTTCTTGCTTATATGTGTTTATAGAATACAGGCTCTGCTCTCAGAGCCGGGTTAATTGAAAACCCTCGACCGTTTTCGACCAAAACGAGGCAAAGTCTTCAGAATAAGAAGATGATTTCTGGAATCGTTCCAGCATAAGTCGTAAGTATGTTTGTTTATTCATAACATTTATTTCATGTAGTTTACCTTCAGTTGTGGGATTAGTTATGTTAGTGTGTTTTTATCATCTTAATTTAATCCGAACCTCGGGTATGTCACATGGAACGTATGCATCTTCGCACTAGTTTAAAAAAACCCAGTCCTATGCATGAAATTTAACGTCTTGTTTAATGAAAATTTTACGAGAACCAAGAAATCAGTCTGCTCAATTTGACAGAGAAACCATCCTTTTAACTATACCCTCCATTAAACTAGCATGTTCATTTTACTAATGAAATGGTGGAGATTATTTTAAGATTGCCGATCAGATGACCACGCTAGAAAGAATAGTTTGATTTTATCTAAGAACGGCCCCTTGAAACATAGAGGAATTCGGTAACGCGTTACCGATTTCGGTGGGTGTACGTGTTACCGGTGGCAAATCGCCAATCATAACAATTGACATAGACATGCTCTCTCATGGTCATGGACCGTCTGTTATTATTCTTCATTTTCTTTCATAACTTGATATTACCATGATAACAAGAGCTCTGTTTCTCGATAAATTGTGAATAGTGAAAATAAATTTTGATTTGAAAATGAAATGCGTTTCGAAATCGATGAATATGCCCGGTGTTTTTTTGTGCAGTGTATTTTTTACGTAAAAGTTTACTAAAACATTTTCTCTTCATTTTTGTTTAAGGGGCTGCATGATCTTAGCTGGAGACCTGGTCCTGGAGTGGAGAGTTTGCAGAATTTCAAGTTGCAACCGTGACATTTGAACTTTGAAGACAAAACAAAAGGTAATTGCTAACTCTAGATTGATAGAAAATTATGATTTCAGATTTTGACTTTTTGTATTTTTGAATTGTTAAATAACTTTGACAGATTATGCGTCTTCTTTTGACAGACGTACATAAATCACATACATTTTTAGTCTTAATTTATTAATAGAATCCAATTGATTTTCAGGGCATATTTAAGTAATATAAAAACAGGTTCAAATAATACCAAATGATGTGTAGAAATATTTATAAGCTATGAACCTCAAAGGGAATAGCACTTTATAACCATTATGAATTCTATGAGCCAGGGAGAGTGAGAGCGAGATATTATATATAATATAATTGTAATGAATGGAGCAATGTTTTGCGGGAGTGTCACCCATTCAAGCATCTTTTTTGCTAAATGGTTTAGCACCGGTATAGCAATCTTGAGTTCAATTCCCATCAAAACCTATTTTTCTTTGCTCATTTTCAATCAATTATAACGCTTCAATTCAATTCTTCAATAACGTATGTTTGTTTTAATTTGTATCCTTTTTGGTGTGCCAAGGAAGCAAGCTTTCTCAAGTGCTACAGCAATTGTTGAAACTACCAGTGCTACAAAAAGTACAAGGCTAGAGCTCCAAGAGACCAAGACCAAAGGTAATTTGTTTAATATGTGATGAATGCAACATATTTTTTCCATATCTAGTAACTCTAGAGAAGCACTGGCGTTCTAGGTCCAGCTAATACTGCCCCCGAATTACACATTGTATGTGCACGATAATTGTGCTTAAAATGATATATATATGATACATTACATACCACCAATGAGTGCACAAATATGTAATACAACTTTGGGGTGGATACAATTTTTTCGCTCCATTCCGCATCATAATTAGTGATTTATGCACCTCCTCGACTTCGGTCTCCATTCAAGCAGAGTTCAAGTACTGCGCACGCCAAATAGGCGGCAGATTTTACGCGCGCGTGTGGTCGTACTTAGCACTGTGCACACCTACGAGGTTGCCTAGCTGGAATGCTCCTCAGGGAGTGGACAATGTGCACTTTGTGCGCTGAATTGCGTGCAGTATGTATCAGATGTCGGGGGGAAAATGTTGATGCGCTGCAAGTGTCGAAAGATGGAACGTGCTCTATATAAGAAGCCACCATTATTTTTATTATAATATTTCAATTTAAACCTGCTGTCCTGTCTCATGTTTGAATGTTGAATGAACAGTACCATGTGCACATGATATCGTTTCACTGAAATATAATACAATTGTCCCCATGTTGTACTGATGCAGGAAACACAGCTTTACATCAAGTGTGGAAAATCAATATGATGCATTCTATGTTTCAATATGTGTTGAAATTATGTGAAGATATTGTTTTTAATGTCTAATATTTTGTTGCAGATCATGGATCATCTGGCACACCTTCGCCATCTGGCGCACTTACAGGGGTTGGCGGAGGCCAGAGAGGGGTTTGGCAGACCGCATAAATCCCCTGGAGCACTACGATGATGAGGCATTCAGGTCCAGGTACATGTTTTCCAAAGAAACAACCCTGTACGTCATCTACATGCTGGATGAGGATCTGAGAAGGGACTACGGCAAGAGCTGGTCATTACCTGTCCATATACAGGTAAGTAATCAATTCCAGATTAGATTATAATATTTGTTTGTTTGTTTGTTCCTTCCCAAGTGAGCAATTATATTTCCCAGTAATTCCCGCCCATCAGAAAAATAAATTATTTCCAGAGAAACATGCCAAACCTAAGTGGCATTACTGCTAGGTGACATTGGTTGTGTCAAGGAATTAGACCATGTAATGACACACACACACACGCACACACAGACAAAGTACAATTATGTGGTTTTGAACAAACCACTTTCTATGTACACTTTGCAACCAGAGACCGAGAGTAAGTCTCCTGAAACTAATACTTCTTGGACTCTTTGTGAGTTATTCAGTCGCAAGCATCATGAACTGATTGAAGTTATTTGAACTACGCTTGTGATCTGATTGAATGGTGAGATGTTACAACCTTTATTACTATTTAATGTCAAATACCAAATTTATCCAGATTATGATTTCTGTAATTGATCAGAGATGCGAGTTATTTCACCAGATACCATCCATGACATTATTTCTTTTTTCCTTTTCTTTTTAATTATTGATTACTAGGCTCCTTCCAGAAGGTTCATGGTGATGAGGCCCAGATGCCGCAGTCTTCTGTATGCAGAGTGCTGAATGCTGCGTCAGAAGCAGTAGCAAGACCAATACACAGATAAAATGTTATTTGTGGCCCTTCATGAAAAGGATCCTTTTTTTTTAATTTTGCAAACATTTTAATGAAATTTGTTTAATTTTTTCTATTTTCCGTAGACATACTCTTGAACTATTATACCTTGGTTATAAAATGGCCACAAACACATGCTAAAAGACTCCTTATTACTCATAATCAAACGATCATGTGTACAAATTGTCAATATTTAGTGACACCACCGGGACATCAAGGCCTATCTTGTGCATCAGATGATAACTGTGATATCTGTCTCACCACTGGCACTTGTCCAACATGTTGATTAAAGGGGACGGAAATGCTGGAAATTTTGCAGGCTACTGCTGATAAGTGCAGAATCCATGTCACTATTAGTTGTATATCACTAGTAATGGAAATAATAACATTCTAAAAAACCGTATACACTGTTTTGACTGAGCACTCGAGGCTGCTATGTTTCCAGCTTTTCCTTCCCCTTTAATGCTGATCTGAATTCATCATCATTTTCTGCTTTCCAGTAAAATATCTCCGCCTTAGCCATTAGTAAACTATCACTTGTGTACAAATTGTAGAAAATTCAATAAATCAATTTGTTATAGTAAAGAAAGGTTAAAGGGGTAGTTTAGTTTTGGTAGAGAGGGCGCTGCACATCACAATTTTTTTGTGAGGTAATGAAAAACTGAGTGTCGAATTTGAGAGAACATGCAATTTCAATGGCAGAATAAACTTTATTTGGTCAAAATCGACCCAGAAACGGCTGAAATATCAATAAATATATCTGATCCTATAATTATTTGGGGCCCAAATAATTAGATGATTTTTTCAAAAAATTAAAAAAATGCTTGCACTTTTTCAAACATTTTCAAAAGCTTTTTAAAAATAGTTGTTGATGATCTGTCTATTTAATCATTATTTCAATAAAACATCACATACATTATTTTGTATGAAAAATGGTTTAAACCAATGCCTTTTAAGAAAGCGCCCTCTTGAGTTTGAATGGCTCTTTTTGAATGATAACGGGCTGTTTACTAAGTCGTTTGTAATTTTGTATACATTTCGAGCATGGTGGATTTATAACCATTAGTTTCTAGTGTTACTGTCCAGGTTTGGTTACTAAAGTTCAGCCTTACCAAAACTAAACTACCCCTTTAAATTAAAGGGACCAAGTAACATTAAGCAAATCCTCAAAACTCCAGAACTCCAGCGGGTTTACTATGTTGTATTTCTATTAAAAAAAAAGAAGCATGGGACATTTTTTTGTATTTCCCTTTCCTCAAATAGATATTCACGATTAAAGGGAAAGTTGAGTTTTGGTAGAGAGGGCGCTAGACTACTTAATTCGTTTGTGAGGTAATGAAAAACTGAGTGTAAAATTTGAAAGAGCATAATATTTAAACAATATAATCATCTTTGTTTGATCAAAATCGGTTCAGAAACGGCTGAAATATCCATAAATATAACAATTTGTAATAAACCCGGGGCCCCGGGTTTATTAGAGAATTTTGAACCAGCCGTTAAAAATTCAAAAAAATGCTTCCTCTTTTCAAAAAGTTACAAAATAGGTATTTAAATAGTTGTTGGTTATTTCTCTATCTAATCACTATTTCAACAAAGCATCACATGCACAATATTTTATTCAAAATGGTTGAAACCGATGAGTGTTTAGAGAGCGCCCTCTTACGTTTTAACGGCTCTTTTTGAATGATAACATGATCTTTACTACGTCATTTGTAATTTTGTGTTCCTTTCTAGTTATAACTATTAGTTTGTAATGTAATGATGCAGGTTTTGGTTACTAAAATTCAGTTTCACTAAAACTGTACTCTCCTTACCAGAACTCAACTATCCCTTTAATGAATATCTCATTGCATTTACGCTCATTACTCGGCCATATACGCAAAATGTTCAGACATTACTCTATGGACATATCAGATTGCAACAATACACATTGTAACAACCATTCATCAATTTTTGCACATGTCAACAAAGTTACTAGATTCCTTTAAAATAGGCAACAATGAATTGAGTTTAAAATTCAAAGACAAACAAATATCACTAAAAATACAAATTTGTCTATGATGGAAATAGGAAGTGTTTTTAATAACTTATAATATATACAGGGAAACCCCGTTATAACAAGGTAGTCGGGACTATCAAATTTACCCCGTTATAAGCCGTACCTCGTTATAAACGGCCAAATTAATAACAAACATTTAAATCTTTATATGCGAGCTCGTTATAACGTGATTTCCCTGTACAATGAAATGTTTGGGGTACTGCTCAAACAAATACCTGTATAAAGATGATTCATGTTGGATGTGAATTTTTCTTAGTATGTAACAATTTTTTATTTAAAACTTCTTTAATGCCTGACGTCTCTATTCCAACGTTTTGTTGCATTAATAACTGAGAATGAATTACTAATACATTTTGTTCTATAATTGCTTTAGCTAAGCTATATGTCGACAACAATTTTGAAAGGATTTATGTATAGATTTCTCTCTATAGATTGTAATGTAATACAAATTTTCATCACATTGAACTTTTGATTGATATCCAAATTTTTGAGAACTGTGATCGTGAAAACAAAATATGCAATCACTTTCGTTCAATTTGCTATTTGTTATACGTACATGTTTGTTTTCTATGTTTTGAATTGGCTTGTTCTTTTTATAAAATTAAAACATAGCAGATTATATTCACAACATTTTTACAAAACTTCAATTAATTTCTGTGAATGTTGATGATAGGATTGATTGTTATGTTGAAGTGATGATCACGACTTAAAGGACCTAAAGAATACAACGTACTTGGGCACTTAATCCATAGTTGGTGACTTGTAAAATAGGTCTGCCGAAAAAAAATCCATGAAAATAAACGCAGTAGTGATTTAAGACTAATTTTCTGATGCCAAATCTTATTTAGCAGCCAGTTTACCCCCCACCCACATTTAGGGTCCAGAATCGGCAGCGTGATTGACATGTGATTGACAATTCATTGGCTTACGTCATGACGCGTCATCTACAGAATTTAATTCATTAGTCCGTACTTTAGATGACGTCACATTTTGGCGATTTAAAAGGGGCGTTCCCAGGACAATAAGATATTTACTAATTACCCCCAAATTGATTGATTTCATGAGAAATGACTGCCAAATTATTTTTCTTCAGGACAAATTACATATAGAGAGCCGAATTGTGAAAATTAGGCCATCTAGACGCTATAGGTCCTTTAAATGAAACAGTGATGGTGGTGATGATGACGATGACGGTGATGATAACTATGTTGATGGTGGTGATGATGATGATGACGGTGATGATAAATATGTTGATAATGTTGATGGTGATGATGATGATGAAGATGACGATGACGTCGAAGTATGATGATGGTAATTATGAAGATGATGTTGATGGTGAAGATGATGATGCTAATGATTATGATGTTGATAATGTTGATGATTACGATGATTGTGATGGTGACGATGTCGATGATGATGATGATGTTGTTGATGAGGTGATGATAACTGTATGAAAAAATGGGAGATGATAATAATAGTAATCAATTTGACATACAACATCTGACCATTTTTGGGGAGCAATTTGACACCCGGTACCCAAAATACATGTATGAACAAAATTATAACAAAGCAAATTAAATTTACTAATCTACCCATCTGATCGTAAAAAAAATTGAGAAAAACAAAAATCTTCTGGTATGGTTTTGTAAAAATGATCACTATTACACAACAAAGTCTCATGTATTTCTTTGAAATAAATGTTAAGTAAGCTAGGGTGTCAAATTGCATCACACGACAAGTACAAATTCCACTCTATACCTTCCAATACGGTATGCGCACGGCAGTTCGTGGTATACACAATTTCAGCAGTATTTTCTTGAAAGTCAATCTACTATTGGATAGTATACTAGTCTATAGAACTAAGAATTATTTAAATCAGATGTTTGTTTTTCTTAGGATGACGCTTCGATGCTCAATAATGCTATTTCTTTATTTTAGGAGTTTTGGACATTATTCAAAATCAGTAAATAAATTATTTCCTAAATAAATATTTCTTCTAGTTTTCTGCAGATTAACAGTAGCCGCGAAGAACAACATAATTGTTTCCATTGGGTTGGCGTGAATTAACTGTACACGCTTTTGTATGTACGGGACTGGGACAGGACTAATTATTGTAACTTGATTGATGTGATGCAGAATTTCGTGTATTTGTGTGGAATTATTTGCCATTTTGACAATCATTTGAAAGACTAAATTGTATTTCACATGAAATATTCCATTAAACAGTTTCTAGACGGGAAATAAACCACCAGATTTGATTTTTTGTTTGGCTAGGCACGAACTCGAGCTCGGGACTCAGCCAGCTGATCGACACAGTTCGTTGACCTTGCCTGGAAAAGGGGTGGGTTGGGGGGCGGGGCCCTGGAAAGGACCCCCCGCAATGGTTTTGGGGTCATGTGATGTGATCTGAGCATGCTCAGTTGAAATAACCTTTTGGTCAGACCAAAAGGTTAAATTTAACCTTTTGGTCTGACCAAAAGGTTAAAATAACCTTTTGGTTTTTTAACCCGTTGCTTGAGAATACCAAATGGCAGGTTTTCTTTAGCACTGTGCTAAAAAAACCTATTGGTTAAAAAACCTTTTGGTTATTTTAGCCCGTTGATGAGAATTCCACCCTTAGGGTGGAATTCTCATCAAAAGGTTAAATTTAGCCCGGGTTAAATTGTTATGGAGCGCCACACTGCAAACAATGCGCACTTATTTATAAATGCGCGCTTGTACTAGATATGCGCTCTCATCCTTCATAAACGCAACACAAAACCTATGAATAGACCATTGCGCCTGACGCTTATTTTTCCGCATAACTGGCAGGAAGAAAGTATGAAAAAAGTGTGTAGAAACTTGACAATACTCGTTGATTTTGCCAGATTTATTTGACTTTGCATATAAATAAAATGGACACATCTTGCGTGGAAACCTCCAAACTTCCGCTGTCAAAATCGAGTATAGAAAGCGCTAATTGAATGAAGAAAAAAAATAGGATAAGTGCCAATGGAGACTATGGTGGCCGCTAAGGAGTAACTACCCGGCTTTCCATAAAACAGTGGGTTAAATTTAACCTACTTCTGACGTAAAACGACGCGAAACGACGCGATTTAGCTAAAAAAAGGTCTCCATGAGAATTCCAGCCTTATAAAATGCAGCATGAATGACATGTTCTTTAGAAAGTTTACGCAGATGGTGCAAAATGTTTATAACATCAACGTAGAAATTAATATATTTACCTTATTGAAAATAAATACAGACCAAAAAATTAATGCTATTTTAACGTTAGCTTTTTGGAGTATTTATAAATTGATAGTCATTCGAAACAACCTTGGAAAAGATGAAAGGAAAAATAAAACGACGCGATTTAGCACTGTGCTAAAAAAAGGTCTCCATGAGAATTCCAGCCTTAACTTTTAAATATTTATGATATGCATAGTTTTCAAATCGTCATTTGTGTCTTAAATATGTACTTTCTCCGTCCAATTTAAGCCATTTTGAATTAACATTGACAGTACATATGACAATAAATTACAATAAGTTTAACTTGCATTGCACTTTCATAAATCTATATTTGTGAATATCCCTTTAATATGGAATAGTTTGCCAAAGCATATGTTTGTACTTGATAAATACAGTGTGCAATAGTAACACACAAGGCCTGTATGGTAAGTGTATGTGTGTGGGTGTGTTGTGTGTATGTACCTATGTTTATCATTCTTTGATGCTGTTATCATACTTTGAATATTTATATTTTTTATTTAGGCTGAGCCAGTTTCAATATAAGGCGCAGCTTTTCTACTGGTACTAACACTTTCATGTATCTTTTTGTTTTTTGTATGGATTATTTTATGCTGATTGTATTCTCATTTGTTTCATTTGTATGTTTTTAATTTAATTGTTGATTTAACGAAATTGAAATTTGAAAATGTTAAATCCATTACATTAATGGGACTTAGTAACATTGTCCAAATCCTCAAATTAAAATTTTAATTCTAGCGGTTCCCTCATACCTTGTTGTATTCATACTAACAACAAAATCATGGGACAGGTTTCGGTTTTTTCAAATTTCCGTTTCGTTACAAAGATATGCAGGCGCGCCGGAAGCAGTTTTGGATTGGGGGGGGGGGGCAAAACCCCAAGGGGGCTCACAATTTGTGTGTGTAGGGGCTCATGCCCAACCACACTCTGGGTTGCCAACTTTGAGCCAGATGTGAGAGTGAGAAATTGCGAGGGAGCGAAGCGACTGAGCGGTGGGAGGGTGTGGGAGGGGGGTGTTCCCCTCCCACGGTAGGGAGCTTTTGCATTTTTGGACTTAAAATTGTGCAATCTGGTGCATACCTAGATAGGAAATTCGGCTGTATTTGGGAAAGCATGATATGATTTGATCGACCAGAAAGTTTTAATATATTTTTCACGTAGAAAACAAATAATTGACACACTAACAAATATGTACCGCAAAACACACACACAACAACATAAACCATAATTATGCAACATTATGTATGATCAAACAACACACAGACAATAATGAGTCCCGAGGGAGCGAATAAGCGCCTGAGGGCTGGGGCAGGGAGGGAGGGGGAAGGTTTGGGAGGGGGTATCCCCTTCCCACGGTAAGAAAGATTTTGCATTTATGGACTTGAAATTGTGCACTCTGGTGCATACCTAGATAGGAAATTCGGGCTTAAGATTAAAATTACTGTATCTGGGAAATCGTGTTATGATTTTGAACAACATAAACCATAATTATGCAACATTATGTATGATCCAACAACACACAGCCAATAATGGATCCCGAGGGTGCGAAGCGACCGAGGGCTTGGGCGGAGCCAGAGGGGGAGGGTTTGGGAGGGGGTATTCCCCTCCCACGGGGAAGATTTTGCATTTATATACTTGAAATGGTGCAATTTGGTGCACTTCATGCCATACCTGTGAAGGAAATTTAGAATTCGAGTTAAACAAAAAAAGAATAGAATGTCCATGCTCTCATCAGATGTTTACAACAAACTGAGATAATCTGTTCGCGCGCGAAGCGCGCAGCGAAAATTGAAAATGGATGTATAAACTAGTTTATTAGCTCATACATTTGATTGTGTCTTTCCCACTCTTTAAACAAATTATTATTATTATTTTTTTTTTTTTGGGGGGGGGGGGGGGGCTTTTTGGGGGGGCAAAATTGCATTTTGCCCCCCCCCCCCCCCCACTTCCGGCGCCTATGAAGATATGTACGATCGAAGTATTCAGATAAGAAAAACTCCCCCGGAGTTTTGAAACCATGTACAAAGTGAGGGTCCATTTGACTTGAACTCAATACCCTGTGGACTTATCAGATAACAACACTACACATTGCACTAACCGTTCATCACTTTTTGCGCATGTTAACAAAGTTACTAGATCCCTTTAAAATCATATCAAACTACATATTAATAATTGTGGGTGTCATTGTAAGTATTATGTGCACCTTCCTTGTCTCATGAACATACTAATGGTTATTTTTAAAGAGTTTATCAAAAGACTTATGATTTATGTAAATGTATATATCATTGTAAATATTTTGTTTTCTCCGATTATTGCATGTAACGCAACAAATTTCCTTATGGACAATGAAATTAACTTAAACTGGAACTTTAACTTAATATAGTTGTTACACAAATTGGGAATAACTTTGCATTGAAATAATATTTCAACTTGCTTGATTTGAACAATTAAGATAAAAAGGGTATCTTGCAAGTTAGATTAAAGTTATTTCCCCCCTGATACAGATTTTCAACTTTTCAGGTCAATAACTGCAAAACATAATTACTGACAAGAAGACGGTTATGATAACCGGTCACAAATGTATTCCACAAGACTCTGCCTTCAAAGGACAGCTAGGTGTCCTTGGCTTGCGATCGAAGTTAAATCCCCTGGATCGAGACGGTGCAGACATTGTCACCTAATTAAAATTTATATTTGCAGGATCTTGATAAATGAGCGTAAATTAAATCCTTCACACGCAATGTAAACCTACGGATATGTTATAAACAATGAGGGCATTTGATAGTGGTAGCTATGTGACCAAGTATACTATTACCGAAATCATTCTCAAATGGGTTAATTCTAGATAATGAGAAAAACAAATCATGCTGTTACAAATGTACGATGGTAATGAAGAGACTGCACACAGGCAGTGTAACTTTGAGGATGTATTTATTAATGGCCAAACATTGTCAATTGCATGGGAATTATTTAAATCTACCAAGCGATACCCAGCTAGCCACCTGACGTCGTGCCGATGTCGAAAGTTGTTGGCCGGATGTGACATTAGAACAATGTTACACCGATGTCGGAGTAATCGCACATTAAAAGGTCGGTCAATGGATGTGAAATTGATGTCGAGCCGATGTTTTCAATTGGACATCACAAATATGACGTCAAGCCGATATCGCGCCGATGTCAGAATTAGCAGCAATTACACAAGTCGGCAAATAGTCATGGAATCGATGTTCAGCCGATGTCAACATCCCGACATGAATATGACATGTGGAATATGACGTCGAGCTAATATCGCGCCGATGTTGGAACTGATAGCAATGTAGGAGGTCGGTAAATGGTTGTAAAATTGATATCGGGCAGATGTTATTAATTATACATCAATGTAACCAATATGATGTCAGGCCGATGTAAGAACTTGCAGCAATGTATAAACTCGGCAAATGGTAATTAAATTGATGTTGTGGCAATGTCAATAATCCGACATGAATATGACATCTTCAATATGACGTCGACCTAATATCGCGCCGATGTTGGAACTGGTAGCAAGTAAAGAGGTCGGTAATTGGTTGTAAAATTGATGTCGGGTCGATATTATTAATGAGACAAGACTAGGACATCTCAATTTTGACGTCAAACCGAAATCCTGCCGATGTCAGAATGGGCAGCAATGAATCAAGTCGGCTAATAGTCATTAAGTTGCTGTTGAGCCGATGTCAATAATCCGACATGAATATAACATCTCCAATATGACGTCGCACTAATATCGCGCCGATGTTAGAACTGGTATCAATTTAAATTGTTAAATGGATGAAACAACTCGGCAAATGGTCTTTAAATTGATGTTGTGCCGACGTCAATGATTAGACATGAATATGACATCTCAATGATGACGCCATAGCGATATCCTGCCGATGTCAGAACATGCAGCAATGAAACAATTCGGCAAATGGTCATAAAATTGACGTTGCGCCGATGTTAATAGTCCGACATGAATATGACATCTCATGAATGACGTCGGGCTAATTTCGCGCCGATGTTGGAACTGGTAGCAATTAAAGAGGTCGGTAAATGGTTGTGAAATAGATGTTGGGCTGATGTCATTACTCCTACATAAATATGACATCTCTACTATGACGTCAGTCCGATATTGTGCTGATGTTGGATCTAGTAGCAATTTAAGAGGTCGGTACATGGTTGTGATATTGATGTCGCACCAATCTTATTAATTGGACATCAATATGACATTTCAATTATGACGTCAACCCGATATCCTGCCTATGTCAGAGTTGGCAGCAATGAAACAAGCCGGAAAATTGTCGCCAATTCCGACATCGGTACGACATTGACCCAACGTATTATTTGAGCTGTCATATTTATGTATATTCAATAACATGAGCCCAACATCAAGTTTTCTTTGACCGACCTCTTAATTTGATACTAGTTCCAACATCGGCGCGATATTACCCCGACGTCATATTTGAGATCACTTATTCATGTCAGATTAATGACATCGGCACGACATTAATTTAATGACCATTTGCCGACTTATTCCATTGCTGACGGTCTGACATCGACGGGATAACGGTTTGACTTCATATTTGAGATGTCTAATTAATTACATCGGCCCGGCATAAATTTTACAACCATTTATTATAACGACCTCTTAAATTGCTACCAGCTCTATCGTCGGCACAATTTCGAACCGACGCGATATTTTAGATGTCATATTTATGACGGATTAATGACAGCACATTAATTTTACCATTTGCCGACTTGTTCCATTGCTGAAGGTTCTGTCATCGACGGAATATATGTTTGAGGTCATAGAATAGATGTCTAATAAATTACATCGGCCTGACATCAAATTAAACACCATTTACCGAACTCTTAAATTGCTAACAAGTTCTAACATCGGCACAATATCGGACCGACGTCATATTTGGGGTCTCATATTTATATCGAAGTAATAACATCGGCCCGGCATCAATTTCCTAACCATATACCACCCTTTCAAATTGCTACCAGTTCCAACATCGGCGAGATATAAGGCCGACGTCATGCTTTTGATGTCTTATTCACGTTTAATTGTTGACATCGGCAGATGAATGTAATGACCATTTTCATATTTGTTTCATTGCAGCCAGTACTGAGTTTGGCGGGATATCGGCCGGACGTGAAATTTCAGATGGCAGATGTGATGTCCAATTCAAAACATCGGCCCAAAATCAATTTTACAACCGTTTAATGACCTCTTTCATTGCTACCCGTTCCAACATTGGCACAATACTGGACTGACGTCATATTTTGATATGTCATATTTATGTTAGGATTAATAACATCAGCCCGACATCTTATTGACAACCATTTACCGACCTGTTATATTGCCATCGGTTCCGACATCGGCGCAATATTGGCTCGATGTCATATTTGAGTTGTCATATATGTGTCTAATTGATGACATCGGCCTAACATCGATTTTACAACCTTTTACCGACCTATTAAATTGCTACCAGTTCCAACATTGGCGCGATAGTAGCCCGATGTAATATTAGATATGTCATATTCAGGTCGGATTATTGACATCGGCACAGCATCGATTTAACTGACCATTTGCCTACTTGCTACCAGTTATTGCATCGGGCGATATCGGCTTGACGTCATATTTGAGATGTCATATTCATGCCATATTTTACAACCATACTGACCTCTTAAATTGCTATCAGTTGCAACATCGGTACAATATCGGACAGACGTCATATATGAGATGTCATATGTATTTCAGATTAATCACATCAGCTTGACATCAATTTTCCATCCATTGACCGACCTTTTAAATTGTTAATTCCGACAGCGGTCAATATTGGCCCGATGTCATATTGCAGATGTCATATTCATGTCGGAGTATTGACATTGGCGCAACATCGGCAAGATATCGGTGTGACGTCATAATTGAGATGTCATATTGAGGTCCAATTAAAAACATTGGCCCGACATCAATTTCACTACCATGTTCGACCTCATAAATTGCTACCAGATCCAACATCAGAACAAGATCGGACTGACGTCATAGTAGAGATGTCATATTTATGTAGGAGTAATGACATATTTATGTCGGGCCAACGTCAGGATTTGATGTTGGGCCATTGGCGGAAATGTACGGTGGGCCAACATCACATAATGATGTTGGGACAATGTTGAGCTAGCGGACATTTTAACCTGGAGCCCACATCAGGATTGGGCGTTGGGCCATTGTTGGAAATTGACATTGGCCCAACATCACAGAATGATGTTGTAACAACATTGGGCTAGCGGACAATTTAACCTCGAGCCCACATCATAGTGGTATGTTGGTCCAATGTCATGAGTTGATGTTGGGCCATTGTCAATTTTTGACGTTAGGCCAATATCACAAAATGACGTGGTGATGATGTTGGGCTGGCGGACATTTTAACGTCGAGCCCACATCATAATTTGATATCTGTACTATGTCAGGATTCGGTGTAGGGCCATTGTCGGAAATTGACATTTGCCCGATATCACAAAATGATGTTGGGACAATGTTGGGCTGGCGGACATTTTAACGTCGGGACAACGTCAGAACTTGATGTTCTCTCAACGTCAGGAATCGATGTTGGGCCTACGTTAGAACTGACATTTGGCCATTGTCAATAATTGATGTTCGGGGGAAATCGCAAAATGACGTTGGGCCAGCATTAAAAAAAACCGCCGCGCTGATGTTGGGCTGGCGGACATTTTTACGTCGCGGTGACGTCGCATGTCGTATGTAGGCCCAACGTCCTCTTACAACGAATTTTACATCGGCCCAACGTTGGCACAATGTCAGGTGGCTAGCTGGGTATACGTAAATATCCAATATTTCCTGGCCATTCCTGTAAAGACAGGAAACCATTGGCAGCACATGACTTTTGACCTCTGACCCATGAATATATTCATATGATATCTATTCCTCAAGGTGCATACATTTCGTATGTTTGCTTGCTATGTGTCTAATAGTTCTCAAGATATGCCCAAAAGTGTTGTTTTATATAAAATTAGATTTGTGTCATTGACCTTTTACCTCATGACCACACATTTTCACCAGATCATTGTCTTTACTAATTGCATGCAGGTCCCCAGTTTTATGCAAATCGGTCAAGCGGTTTTTGAGAAATAGCCTTACCAAGGTTCACATTGTCAGCCATTTTGAACAATGGCGCTCATGGCCAACAGGGGTCAGGTCCGCGATGGCTACGTTTCTTAATTTGCTTATGACTATATTCAAGATTTCTTTGGGGGGGGGGGGGGTGTAAGTCATACATATTTACTGATATGCAAGTTTTCAAGAAAATTGGATAAAGGTTTCTACGATATTCTATTCAGGCAACTGCATTTTATTTCCAGACGGTTCAAAATTGCCCTTAAAAAAAGTCAATAACTCCGCGTTGCAGAATAACTATGATTCAAATTTCATATCATATTAAAGCTTAGATAATGCCGATCGGAATCCAGATACAATTCCAGAAAATTATTGATTCGACTTCTGTTTCTTCTAGCAGGGACGGGTCACATATGTGCAGTATGGTTATAGTTACTACTCACTCGATTATTTCAAGCCTCGGGTGACTTCTCATCGTTGTTAAAACCATGGCGGCCGCGTCGCTTCTAACTTCCTCTCCTCTGATGGATAACTCGACCATGTGTGGGCATGACTTGGCAACGTTCCTGAAGAATGTTTGGTCTGATTGACAAGGCTCTTGTTGAAGAAATGCTTCCTGTGAGCTTATCCACAATTTCTGAACCTCAGGGATCAGAAAAGGTAGTCCGAGGTCGCAACATACCTCCGACTGAGTACCGAATACTTTCACGTTCTTTGCACAGCTCCCACGAGCATGGTGAGTGTACTTTAGTATTGAAGCGACAGGGGAAAGGAAATATGTGATATGTATCGTGTGACAAACAGGCGTCATATTTTGTTGGTTTAAATCATAATGTGCAATATATTTTCAGATAACCTGAGCAAAATAGGCTATTTATACACAAAATTATTAACGGTGAGTATCCGTGAGGACAAAATAAAGGCCGGTGAGTTATTGTTTTGTGCATGTCACACAACAACATAATTTTGTTCGTACTGGAGGCCTTCAAGTTTGAATATTTCCACTCCAGAATCTACTTCTGAATACAAAATTTTGAAGATTGGAACCAGGTTTACTGGCCGTTCGGTAGAAAGGATTTGAGTTATAGTTTCAGCTTAATGCTTGCAAATGATTATGCTATAATTATTTGCTATCCCGATTAGAACATCAATTTGTAATTCTGTTTAATACCCACGGCAATAGAATACAATATTTTAGACAAATGTGCCTAAAGGAAATGTGTAATGTTATATAAATAGTAAAATATAGGGTGCCAAGGGTGGGTTGGTGATCGTCTCTATAGTCGTATTTTATGGAAACATTTGTTGAATATCTACTTTACATTTGACCATTTATTGGTCACGATTGTACTTTGTCAATTGCATTCATCATAGGATTTCATCCATACCTGAGTACCTCGATTTCCCTCTGGAGAACGGTCTTGGTGATGAGTGATATCTTCAAGGATAAGTGTATCAAGACACGATAGCGGTGCCACTATGGTGTGCAGTTCACGCGGCGACATGTCTAGGCGACTGAGTGTCAACTCCGTGATCTGTAGTGTGTGTAAAAGTTTGCATTTTGTATAGCGTTTACCACATTGATAATGCACGTTTTAGTTGGGGTCCGCTCGCGGTTTATATTAACTTGTTCTAATAGCACTTGGTCTAAACATCAGTTCGCCTAACTCCACTTCGGCTAAACCCAGCTAGCCACCTGACGTCGTGCCGATGTCGAAAGTTGTTGGCCGGATGTCGGCATATCGCGGCCGGCAAACTGATGTCGCCCCAACATTACGCCAATGTCGAGTTTACGCGAAATACGAATTTTTCGCGAAATGGTTGCAATTGAATGTCGGGCCGATATCATTATGGTGACATAAAAATGACGTCTCAAATAACACGTCGCGCAAATATCGCGCCAATGTCGAAACTGAGAGCAGTTCAAGAGGTCGGTAAAAGGTTGTACAATTGATGTCGGGCTGATGTCAAAAATCGAACAGGAATATTACATCTCAAATATGACATTAGAACAATGTTATACCGATGTCGGAGAAATCGGAAATTAAGAGGTCGGTCAATGGATGTGAAATTGATGTCGGGCCGATGTTTTCAATTGGGCATCACAAATATGACGTCAAGCCGATGTCGCGCCGATGTCAGAATTGGCAGAAATTACACAAGTCGGCAAATAGTCATGAAATCGATGTAATTAAATTGATGTTGTGGCGATGTCAATAATCCGACATGAATATGACATCTCCAACATGACATCGACCTAATATCGCGCCGATGTTGGAACTGGTATCAATTTAAGAGGTCGCTAAATGGTTGTGAAAGTAATGTCGGGACAATGTTATTAATTAATTAATATCTACAATATGATGTCAGGCCGATTTCCCGCCGACGTAAGAACTTGCAGCAATGAAACAACTCTGCAAATGGCCTTTAAATTGATGTTGTGCAGACGTCAATGATTAGACATCAAAATGACATCTCAATGATGACGCCATTCCGATATCCTGCCGATGTCAGAACTGGCAGCTATGACAAAGTCGGCAAATGGTCATACAATTGATGTTGCACCGATGTCAATAGTCCTACATGAATATGACATCTCATAAATGACGTCGGGCTAATTTCGCGCTGATGTTGGAACTGGTAGCAATTAAAGAGGTCGGTAAATGGTAGTAAAATTGATGTCGGACCAATGTTATTATTTAAACATAAATATGACAACTCAAATACAACTTTAGGCCTATACCGCACATATGTCGGAACTTATAGCAATTTTAAAGGTCGGTAAAAGGTTGTGAAATAGATGTCGGGCGGATGTCATTACTCCTACATAAATATGACATCTCTACTATGGATGACGTCAGTCCGATATGTGTTGATGTTCGATCTGTTAGCAATTTTAGAGGTAGGTGAATGGTTGTGAAATTGATGTCCGCCAATGTTATTAATTGGACCTCAATAATTATGACATCTCAATTATGACGTCACACCGATATCCTGCCGATGTTAGAATTAGCAGCAATAAAACAAGTCGGCTAATAGTCATTAAGTTGATGTTGAGCCAATGTCAATAATCCAACATGAATATAATATCTCGAATATGACGTCGACCTAATATCGCGCCGATGTTGGAACTGGTATCAATTGAAGAGGTCGCTAAATGGTTGTAAAATCAATGTCGAGACAATTTTATTAATTGGACATCAGTATGATATGTACAATATGATGTCAGGCCGATATCCCGCCTACGTCAGAACATGCAGCATGGAAACAACTCGGCAAATGGTCATAAAATTGATGTTGCGCCGATGACAATAGTCCGACATGAATGTGACATCTCATAAATGACGTCGGGCTAATTTCGCGCCGATGTTAGAACTGGTAGCAATTAAAGAGGTCGGTAAATGGTTGTGAAATTGATGTCGGGTCGATATTATTAAGGAGACAAAAATATGACATATCAATTTTGACGTCAAACCGAAATCCTGCCGATGTCAGAATGGTCAGCAATGAATCAAGTCGGCTTATATTCATTAAGTTGATGTTGAGCCGATGTCAATAATTTCCAATATGGGAACTGATAGCAATTTAGGAGGTCGGTAAATGGTTATAAAATTGATATCGGGCAGATGTCATTAATTAGACATCAATGATATCTCTTAAATATGATATCAGGCAGATGTAAGAACTTGCAGCAATGTATAAACTCGGCAAATGGTCATTAAATTGATATTGTGGCGATGTCAATAATCCGACATGAATATAACATCTCCAAAATGACGTCGACCTTATATCGCGCCGATGTTGGAACTGGTATCAATTTAAGAGGTCGCTAAATGGTTGTGATATTAATGTCGGGACAATGTTATTAATTGGACATCAATATGATATCTACAATAGGATGTCAGGCCGACATCCCGCCAACATAAGAATTTGCAGCAATGAAACAACTCTTCAAATGGTCTTTAAATTGATGTTGTGCCGACGTCAATGATTAGACATCAATATGACATCTCAATGATGACGCCAAAGCGATATCCTGCCGATGTCAGAACTGGCAGCGATGAAACACGTCGGCACATGGTCATAAAATTGATGTTGCGCTGATGTCGGACATGAATATGCCATCTCCAATATGACGTCAGGCTAATATCACGCCGATGTCGGAATTATAGCAATTTAGGAGGTCGGTAAATTGTAGTAAATTTGATATAGGTCCGATGTTATTTATTAGACATCAATGTGACCTCTTAAATATGATGTAAGGCCGATGTAAGAACTTGCAGCAATGAATCAACTCGGCAAATGTTCATTAAGTTGATGTTGTGGCGACGTCAATGATTAGACATGAATATGACATCTCAATGATGACGGCATATCGATATCCTGCCGATGTCAGAACTGGAAGCAATGAAACAAGCCGGCAAATGGTCGCCAGTTTCGACATCGGTACAACATTGACCCAACGTTATATTTGAGCTGTC
The DNA here is from genome assembly GCA_037951105.1 of Echinarachnius parma. NCBI lineage: Eukaryota > Metazoa > Echinodermata > Echinoidea > Clypeasteroida > Echinarachniidae > Echinarachnius > Echinarachnius parma. The sequence goes on from JBAMJV010012714.1 coordinate 52,759, forward strand.
ATATTTATGTATATTTAATAACCTAAGCCCAACATCAATTTTACAATCTTTGACGGACCTCTTAATTTGCTACCAGTTCCAACATCGGTGCGATATTAGCCCGACGTCATAATTATTTGAGATCTCTTATTCATGTCGGATAAATAACATCGGCACCACATTACTTTAATGAACATTTGCCAACTTGTTCCATTGCTGACGGTTTTGACATCGACGGGATAACGGTTTGACGTCATATTTCAGATGTCTAATTAATTACATCGGCCCGACATCAATTTTACAACCATTTATTATAACAACCTCTTAAATTGCTACCAGCTCTTTAATCGGCACAATGTCGAACCGACGCCATATTTTAGATAGCATATTTATGACGAATTAATGACAGGACATTATTTTACCATTTGCCGACTTGTTCCGTTGCTGAAGGTTCTGTCCTCGACGGAATATATGTTTGACGTTATTATCTAATCAATTACATCGGACTGACATCAAACTAAACACCATTTACCGAACTCTTAAATAGCTAACAAGTTCCAACATCGGCACAATATCGGACCGACATCATATTTGGGGTCTCATATTTATTTGGCCCGACATCAATTGTACAACCTGTTATTGCTACCAGTTCCGATATTCGCGCGATATAAGCCCGACGGCATATTTGACATGTCATATTCATGTCGAATTATTGACATCTGCTGAACATCGATTCCATGACTGTTTGCCGACTACGGTGTCATTGTTGCCAATTCTGACATCGGCGCGATATCGGCTTGATGTCATATTTGTGATGTCATATTGATGTCCAATTAAAAACATCGGCCCGACATCAATTTTACAACCATTTATTATAAACGACCTCTTAAATTGCTACCAGCTCTATAATCTGCACAATGTCCACCCGACGCCATATTTTAGAAGGCATATTTATGACGGATTAATGACAGGACATTAATTTTACCATTTGCCGACTTTTGTTCCGTTGCTGAAGGTTCTGTGTTCGACGGAATATATGTTTGCCGTTATAGTATAGATGTCTAATAAATTACATCGGACTGACATCAAACTTAAACACCATTTACCGAACTCTTAAATTGCTAACAAGTTCCAACATCGGCACAATATCGGACCGACATCATATTTGGGTTCTCATATTTATTTGGCCCGACATCAATTGTACAACCTATTATTGCTACCAGTTCCGATATTCGCGCGATATTAGCCCGACCGCATATTCGACATGTCATATTCATGTCGAATTATTGACATCGGCACAACATCCATTTAATGACTATTTACTGATTAGTTTCATTGCTGCCATTTAATGACATCGGCAAGATATCGCTTTGGCGTCATAATTGAGATGTCATATGGATGTCCAATAAAAAATCATTAGACCGACATCAAGTTCACAACCATTTACCGACCTCTTTAATTGCTACCAGTTCCAACATCGGCGCGAAATTATCCCGACGTCATATTGGAGATGTCATATTTATGTCGGAATATTAACATCGGCTGAACATCGATTGCATGACTATTTGCCGACTACGGTGTCATTGTTGCCAATTCTGACATCGGCGCGATATCGGCTTGATGTCATATTTGTGATGTCATATTGATGTCCAATTAAAAACATCAGCCCGACATCAATTTCACAACCATTTACCGACCTCTTAAAATGTTATATTCCGACATTGGTACAACATTGGCCCAACGTCATGTCTGAGATGTCGTATTGGTGTTGGTTTATTGACATCGGCCCGACATCAATTTCACAACCCTCTATCGACCTCTTAAATTGGTATCAGTTTCGGCATTGGTGTGATTTTGGCGCGACGTTTTATTTGAGACGTATTGTTTTCGTCAGCTTAATTTCATTTCTAAAACTTCCAACTGAAATTGTCGTTATGTTGGCGCGACGTCTGTTTGCCGACCGCGATCTTGCTGACGACCTGCCAACACCGGTCCGACGTCAGTTTGCTAGCTGGGTACTTATAATATTTTTGTTAACTTGCTTTGAGAATCTTGAATGAATTGAATTTCGTTTAATCGATTACAAACATTAGTAATCGATTCAAATTTTAAATCATCAATTGATAATGAAAAATAAATTCAAAAGTACAAAAAAAGTATTGGTATCGGGAAATTCATGATCATAAGTGATCGTATGTGAAATGTAAAATTTCGATTTTTGGAATTATTTATATTAAAAAAAATATATTTGTCATGTCCTTGCTGTTGTATATAATTTAGAAGGAATATAATTAACACCTTTAAATAGTGTTATGAATAGGATTTGAAGGTGGATTATTTCAGATTCAACGCTTTGCAAATACTAACCGTTACAAAACATACATGCTAAAAAGAGGTGTATATATATTATACCGATTGCAACCTGTGTTTGTAGGACGATATAGGATAATAAGTTTAGGATTAGGCAATAGATGTAGGAATAGGATATTTATAGAATTATGATTTATGAATGTGTGTACAGGTTAATCAAAATGCATGGATTGAACGTGGAATCTATGCATGTCTTCCAATTTCTTTTTACGTTTTTGATGTTGGTCCTACGTTGGCCATTTGACAAATGGCCATCGTCAAATTTTGATGTTGGTCCAGCATAAAAAAATGACGTTGGGCCAATGTTGGGTTGGCGGACATTCAAACGTCAGGCCAACGTAAAAATTTGATGTTGGACCAACAATAAAAAAATAACGTTGGGCTAATATCTGGCTGGCGGACATTTTAATCTCGGGCCAACGTCAGGATTTTATTTTGGCCCTTTGGTGGGTAACTGACATTGGGCCAGTGTAAAAAATTAACGGTAAGCCAACATCACATAATGAGATTGGGCCAATGTTGGGCTGGCGGACATTTTAACGTTGGGCCCACGTCAGAATTTGATATTGGCCCAACGTCAGTATTTGATGTTGGGCCATTGGCGGAAATTGACGTTGGGCCAACACCACAAAATGATGTTGGCCAAATGTTGGGCTAGCGGACATTTTAAGCTCGAGCCCACATCAGAATTTGATATCTGTGCTATGTCAGGATTCGGTGTTGGGCCATTGTCGGACACTGGGAGGTTTTAGAAATGAAATTAAGCTGACGAAAACAATACGTCTCAAATAAAACGTCGCGCCAAAATCGCACCAATGCCGAAACTAATACCAATTTAAGAGGTCGATAGAGGTTTGTGAAATTAATGTCGTGCCGATGTCAATAAACCAACATGAATATGACAGCTCAAGTATTGCGTTAGGCTAATGTTGTACTGATGTCGGAATATAGCATTTTAAGAGGCCGGTAAATGGTTGTGGAATTGATGTCGGGCCGATGTTATTAATTGGACATCAATATGACATCACAAATATGACGTCAAGCCGATATCGCGCCGATGTCAGAATGTCGGCAAATATGTCATGAAATCGATGTTCAGCCGATGCCAATATTCCGACATGAATAGGACATCTCCAATATGACGTCGGGATAATTTCGCGCCGATGTTGGAACTGGTAGCAATTAAAGAGGTTGGTAAATGGTTATAAAATTGATGTCGGACGAAGGTTTTTTTATTGGACATTCATATGGCGAACATCGGCAGGATATCGCTTTGGCGCCATCATTTAGATGTCATATTCATGTATAATCATTGACGTCGGTACAACATCAATTTAAAGACCATTTGCCGAGTTGTTTCATTGCTGCAAGTTCTTACGTCGGGGGGATATCGGCCTGACATCATATTGTAGATATCATATTGATGTCCAATTAATAACACTGTCCCGACATTAATTTCACAACCATTTAGCGACCTCAATTCAATTTAATGACCATTTTCCGAGTTCATACATTGCTGCAAGTTCTTACATCGGCCTGACATCATATATAAGAGGTCACATTGATGTCTAATTAATAACATCTGCCCGATATCAATTTTACAACCATTTACCGATCTCCTAAATTGCTATCAGTTCAACATCGGCGCGATATTAGCACGACGTCATATTGCACATGTCATATTCATGTCGGCTTGACGTCAAAATTGATATGTCATATTTTTGTCTCCTGAATAATATCGACCCGACATAAATTTCACAACCATTTCCCGACTTCTTTAATTGCTACCACTTCCAACATCGGCGCGAAATTAGGCCGACGTCATTTATGAAATGTCATATTCCTGTAGGACTATTGAAATCGGCGCAACATCAATTTTAAGACCATTTGCCGACTTGTTTCATAGCTGCCAGTTCTGACATCGGCAGGATATCGCAATGGCGTCATCATTGAGATGTCATATTCATGTATAATCATTGACGTCGGCACAACATCAATTTAAAGACCATTTGCCGAGTTGTTTCATTGCTGCAAGTTCTTACGTCGGCGGGATATCGGCCTGACATCATATTGTAGATATCATATTGATGTCGAATTAATAACATTGTCCCGACATTACTTTCACAGCCATTTAGCGACCTCTTAAATTGATACCAATTCCAACATCGGCGCGATATTAGGTCGACGGAATATTGAAGGTCTTGTATTCAGGTCGGATTATTGACATCGCCACAACATCAACTTAATGAACATTTGCCGAGTTCATACATTGCTGCAAGTTCTTACATCGGCCTGACATCATATTTAAGAGGTCACATTGATCATTGATGTATAGTTAATAAAATCTGCCCGATATCAATTTTAACCACTATTTACCGACCTCCTAAATTGCTACCAGCTCCACCATCGGCGCGATATTAGCTCGACGTCATATTTCACATGTCATATTCATGTCGGGATGTTGACATCGGCTAAACCTCGATTTCAGTACTATTTGCCGACTTGTGTAATTGCTGACATCGGCGCGATATCGGCTTGACGTCATGTTTGTGATGTCCAATTGAAAACATCGGCCCGATATCCATTTCACATCCATTGCTGACCTCTAAATTTACGATTCTACGACACCGGTATAACATAGTTCTAATGTCATATTTAAGATGTAATATTCCTGTTTGAATATTGTCATCGGCCCGACATCAATTGTACAACCCTTTACCGACCTCTTGAACTGCTCTCAGTTTCGACAATACGCAAAATTTGGGCGACGTGTTATTTGAGTCGTAATTTTTATGTCAGCATAATGATATCGGCCCGACATTCAATTGCAATCATTTCGCGAAAAAATTTGCATTTCGCGTAAATTCCACATTGGCGTAATGTTTGGGCGACATCAGTTTGCCGACCGCGATATGTCGACATCCGGCCGACAACTTTCGACATCGGCACAACGTCAGGTGGCTAGGTGGGTAGCTGCCAGTTCTGACATCGGCAGGATATCGCTATGGCGTCATCATTGAGATGTCATATTCATGTATAATCATTGACGTCGGCACAACATCAATTTAAAGACCATTTGCCGAGTTGTTCCATTGCTGCAAGTTCTTACGTCGGGGGGATATCGGCCTGACATCATATTGTAGATATCATATTGATGTCTAATTAATAACATTGTTCCGACATTACTTTCACAACCATTTAGCGACCTCTTAAATTGATACCAGTTCCAACATCGGCGCGATATTAGGTCGACGTCATATTGAAGGTCTCGTATTCATATCGGATTATTGACATCGGCTCAACATCAACTTAATTACTATTAGCCGACTTGATTCATTACTGCCCATTCTGAAATCGGCAGGATTTCTGTTTGACGTCAAAATTGAGATGTCCTATTCTTGTCACATTAATAGTGTCGACCCGACAACAATTTTACAACCAATTACCGACCTCTTCACTTGCTACCAGTTCCAACATCGGCGCGATATTAGGTCGACGTCATATTGGAGATATTATATTCATGTCGGATTATTGACATCGCCACAGCATCATTTTAATGACCATTTGCCGAGTGTATACATTGCTGCAAGTTGTTACATCGGCCTGCCATCATATTTAAGAGGTCACATTGATGTCTAATTAATAACATCTGCCCGATATCAATTTTACAACTATTTACCGACCTCCTAAATTGCTATCGGTTCCAACATCGGCGCGATATTAGCTCGACGTCATATTGCAAATTTCATATTCATGTCGAAATGTTGACATCGGCTGAACATCGATTTCATGACTATTTGCCGACTTGTGTAATTGCTGACAATTCTGACATCGGCGCGATATCGGCTTGACGTCATATTTGTGGTGTCCAATTGAAAATATTTGCTCGACATCAATTTCACATCCATTGACCGACCTCTTAATTTGCGATGTCTCCGACATCGGTATAACATTGTTCTAATGTCATATTTGAGATGTATTATTCCTGTTCGATTATTGACATCGGCCCTACATTAATTGTACAACCCTTTACCGACCTCTTTAACTGCTCTCAGTTTCGACATTGGCGCGATATTTGGGCGACGTGTTATTTGAGACGTCATTTTTATGTCAGCACAATGATGTCGGCCCGACATTCAATTGCAACCATTTCGATAAAAAATTCGCATTTCGCGTAAACTCGACATTGGCGTAATGTTGGGGCGACATCAGTTTGCCAACCGCGATATGCCCACATCTGGCCAACAACTTTCGACATCGGCACGACGACAGGTGTCTAGCTGGGAATGCAGGATAATTTTGTAGGACCTATACCTTATGTACCACCCTACATAAATTTGGATTTCTTACATCAAATATATATCACAAATGAACACCTACAACAACTCTGTGCTCCTGCATTTATTTTTACTTCGCCAGGAACGTTTAATTTGTATTTAATATCAACTTTCAATCATTCTGTTCAGCAATGTTACGATAACGATATCACATAACGATCCTCTTCACGGAAGTACTGTGGACGCGCGGTCGTTGTGCATGCCCGAAACGATTGTAATCGTTATTATAGTATATATAAGATATATTATATCTATCGCTTGGCTTTGCGATAAATCGCACTTACTTACTTAAAGCCTGCGTCACAAATCAAACGGACCCCGGCCGAATGTATAGATCGCCAGAGAGTCGCCGAATTTCGAATCCGCCAGGGAGTCGAGCGTATTGTTCGCTTGAAATCTACGCTGTCACATATTGGACGGAGCTCGGGAGGCGCCCGTTGAACATAAGTGATTATAAATCGCTCGGCGCCCGTTAGTAAACAAACGGGAGTTTGTGAACGAACCCGTCCTACCTATACTGTAAATACCAATTATAGGCGTTCACAGGCCTGGGGGCAGGGGGATGGACACCCCCTACCCCCATCCCCACCCCCTTACATAATTCAAGAAATGTCTTGGTCTCGGCCTCGAAATTTGTGACCGGTCCTGGTCTCGTCCTCGGCTGCGGTCATTTTCTACGGACACCCCCTACCCACACTCCCCCCGCTTACTTCCAATTTGTCTGACGAAATATCCCCCCCCCCCCCTACACCCACCCCTTGAAAAAATCCTGGGTACGCCACTGCCTACAAGTAGCTAGTTCGAATGTCAAATACATTAATTGATTTATTTAATATTGATTGGTTGGTGTGATTGTTTCATTATAATGATTGACTGATTAATTGATAGATTGACTCGATTCAATAACCATAAATAAACACTATTAATCAAATCATTGTTTTATTACTTTTAAACTCATTGATCACTGCAACTCACTCACTCACTCACTCACTTTCACAGGCATGCACATACAACGCCGTTAAGGGCCAGCAGTACGCTCAGACGTCGAGCACGGGAACTTCAGGCGTATGCGAACTGAATTGTCCGCTGCGTGTAGCAATTCAGCTGGAAATCAACATTTGCCAAAATCCACGCACGACACGTCTTTAGAAATACTCCAATAACAAGACAAATAATGCAAGTGGTATGGTTGTACATTACCTAAATGACAGAACTGCATATTATCGTCTCAGATTACTCTGAATTATGCACGTACATATTATAAACATAATGATTGAAAAGATTTGATAAGGGGGTATCGGCATTTTCGTCGACATTTTTAAATCTCTTTGTGCGTGTATGTCTAGTCTTAGTAACAAGCGTTTGCAATTTAAAAAAATCTTGATTAAACGCTCACGTCACGATTTGGTTAACGCGACACTTCGAGTTTTACCGGCATGGAAAACGACAAATTGTTGGGTCACTTTACCCTACACTTCGTAGATTTGGGTGACCTGTTTCAGAACCGTTCACGTGACGTTAACGTGAACGTGACGTGACTGTTCGTACCAAGCCGTCGGTGCCTGCCCGACACCCGCGCAACGCCCGGGCGGGCTCCGTCCGATGCGTCCGCGCATCGAATATATAGTATACAATGTATACAACATTTACAGTAACTGGAGACATTTTTGACGTGAGAGAGAGATATAAGAGAACAGGGTAAAGTAAGAGTACAAATTTGTATTTTCAAACCGTACTACGATGCCGCCAAAAAAGTAAAAGGGGGCAAGGAAATCCGTTTCCAAATAGGGGGTGGCGCGAGAGCCTCAGTCTGATGCACAGATGGCACCGGATGGGGGAGATGACCTCGATGAGGAACAAGCAAATAGGCCCCATGTGAATTCTTTGAAATCTATGGAAGAAGTAACTGCCAATTTGTACAAGGCCAACCCTCTGTGTTGTGTGAGATTCGAAAGTTATAGCCAAGGCTAGTGTACGAGTTCCCTGTTGCCAGGAACCACATCGTCACTGCCAACTTAAGTCCTGGGCTTAGCGGTGGGCGGCCGTCGGAGTTTTTTATGATCCTGGGCGACACCCTCAGCAACATCTCATGGAACATTGCAACATCCATGCGCATGTAGTTTTTGAAGTCGCCATGTGATTCAAGCAATATTTCTTGCATCAGGGTGTCATATTCTCCGAGCAGTGCACGCCGTTTCAACCAGGGCTTCACCCAACCCGGTGATACGGGCCTCCTCCAACTCTTCAACCAGGAGCGCAGATACCACAAACTACTCATGGTGATGGAGCCGATCAACCCGTAGCCTCAGATCTGCGGAGCCGTTGGGGGGTATGGGATGACGTAGATGCTGCATACTGACTACAAGACAGTGATAACGGTGCTCTGACAAGACGGCTTCTCCAACAGCGAGGAAAAGGGAACGTATCTCGAAATGCAGGCCTATATACCCCAGAGGCTAAATTCCTAAGTTCAAAGAGGGAGCCCGACTGGGGCCGTAGAAGACGCCCGACGGCCGCCCGTCGGCCGCCCGTCGGCAGCCCGACGCACGCTCGACTTTGTACAAATCGCGCGGGATACGGAAGTAGGTCGGCCAAATATCGCAAGGAGGCCGTGCGGCGGTCGCGCAGCTCTGCCTTGTCCGTCAGAATTTTAAAGCCTAAAAATGGTCACAAATTTTCGGATTGTCGCCCGAATATCGACCGAATGTTTGCCGATGCCCGAAGGATCTACGGGCGATCTACGGGCGACGTTTTTACGAGCTCTGCGACCTCAAAATTCGGCGTTTAAAAATCGCTAATTTGGGAGCAGGTTTCGGTGCCCTGCTGACGTCGGCCGAACCCTGAAAATCCCGACGGAGCCCGCAGTACTCGCGCGGACACCGGCCGTAGTCCTGGCGAAAATGCTCTTTTGAGCTCGCAGGGAAGTCGGGCGGGCTCCGTTTGTGATTTGTGACGGCCCCTTAAAACATACGCCTATTGATCGAGCGGTCGTGCAAACAAAAGACGCTCGGGAACCGTCAAATATTGATTGATGGCTCTTTTTATTTATTTTATTTATTCGTTTTATTTCAGTAGGGTAGCTCTGTCAGTGATCGGAGCACTGTTTTTCACAGAGGCCCTACAACATAATATACAACACAAATATACATAAACAAAGAAGTACAAAATATATATTTTTTACAAAAAGAAATTCAACATTGAAAGAATACCTGTGACTAATTAACTGAAATCATTTAAAATAAATGTCAATTATTATTTTTCAACATGCGCCAATATAAATTAACAAAAACAATTTTGGAAGGAGCTAATTTAATAATGTTTGGTAGATGATTCCATAAGACTGCTCCTGAGTGAGAAAAACTATCTTTACCCATTTGAGTTTTAACTTTTGGTAGAATTACACCCTTGTTGTCTGCATTTCTTGTATTATGAGTATGTACAGATTGTAATTTAATAAACAGTGTAGATAAAAAAATACATTGGTGCTTGGTCACTTAATGAATGAAAAACCATTTTACATTTATTAAAAATCCACCTTTCTTCTATGCTTACCCAATGTTAGCGATCTAAAACTTCCTTTGTTGGGGTACGCATCTCTACACCCAAAACCATTCTTGCCATTCTTTTATGTTGGCGTATAAGTATGTCCTTTGTACCTTGTGAACAATTAGACCAGGCATTAGTACAGTATTCAAAAAGGGGTAAAACCAGGGCACTTGCAAGAAGTTTTAATCCTTCAACAGGTAAATATCTTTTCTTGTTCCTACTTTTTTGCTTGTGTTTGTCACATGTTCTTTCCAATTTAGTGTGGAATCTAAGTATACGCCCAAATATTTAAAGGTATCCACTTGTACAATTTGATGATCGTCCAATTTAATTTGTTTAGGATCCTGTATTTTTGATAATTTGTTTGTGGATCCAAATAACATAAATTCAGTTTTAATATGATTTAAAGCAAGTTTATTTATTTGTACCCATTCTTGAACACTTTTCAGTTCTTGATTCAAAACCTTCTCTATTTCATCTTGGTGTTTACTGCTAAAATATATTACAGCATCATCTGCGTATAACATAATTTCACATTTAGTTACAACCTGTAGGTCGTATAAATTAATTACATTGTTCTCAATTTCAGAAGTATAATCAGAGGCCATGCAAGTATGATTGATATTGAATTATAGTAGTAGAGCAACTCTTGCCCAAGGAGGATAACGTATCATTTAAAAAAACATGAAATATGCTTTTCTGGGAACAGTGAAAGCAAGGATCCCGTAGTAAAAGTTTACAATTCAAATTCGAATTTAACTTTGTCCATGTATGTATTAGTCTGTTTGTTGGTTGAAGTTTCCATTTCCTAGTTGTATTGGTTGCTTTCCAGCATCAGTTGGCCTCTATATCGGCCATCTTTGTTCTAAAATGCATGTTTGTTGTAGTTGAGTTGATGCTCGATTTGGTTGTAATGTGATTTTGGTTGAGATTTTACCTCTACATAATTCATATTTTCCTTCAAACAAGTTTTAAAGGGACAGGTCCACTTTTACAAAACCTTCTGAACAGCTTTCAGTTGACGGATGGGGATCAATGTATCACGCAAACCAAAAAATCAGAGCGAACAGCCCTCTAATTTGGATTATACGAATGAAAAACGAATGCGTCCCTCCATTTAAACTATATATCGGTCAATAAAGGAGTTCAACTGATTTAGCATAATATTACAAAAATATAGTACTAATTCTCGTAAAGGTATTGTGAAGCCGACATTTGTTAAAGTGGTAGTACAGTTTTGGTAAGGCTGAACTTTATTAACCAAATTACCTGGACAGTAACATTATAAACTAATAGTTATAACTCCACCATGTTCGATAGGTATACAAAATTACAAAGTACAAAGCCTGTTATCATTAAAAAAGAGCCATTACAACACAAGAGGGCGCTCTCTAAAAAGGCATTGGTTTCAACCATTTTATATACAAAATTATGCAGGTGATGTTTTATTGAAATAATGATTAAATAGAGAGATCATCAACAGTTATTAAAAATACGCTTTTGAACAATTTTGAAAAAGTGTAAGCATTTTTTTTATTTTTTGAAAAAATCATTTAATTATTTGGGCCACAAATAATTATAAGACCAGATATATTTATTGATATTTCAGCCGTTTCTGGACTGATTTTGACCAAATAAAGTTTATTCTGCCATTAAAATTGTATGTTCTCTCAAATTCGACACTCAGTTTTACATTACCTCACAAAAATATTGTGATGTGCAGCGCCCTCTCTACCAAAACTAAACTACCCCTTTAACGTATGTTACGGAAAAAAATCTCAAAAATAAAGAATATAATTATAATTACATGTAGTCAGTTTAAGCGATGTTTGGGTATTTTGCTTGGTAAACGCTCACACATTAGTACTTATGCGCGGGTCACGTAGCTAACACGGGACACGTAGGGGTCATGCATACCGATCTGGCACTCCGTGGAATCTGTGTACGAACTTACTCACCGGTCGAAAATACGTATGTACCCATTAAACCGTCGTCCCTCAGTTTAATCAGTTTTAGTTCTATAACTCCACGAAAAGAGATTTCAAGCCCAACTTTGTTTCGGCATGATATTAAATGACATTTCCTTTCATATAAGACAATAACCTCGCAACTTTTTAATTTTGGCTTGCAAAAGAGGATCTCTCCCTGTATGCATGCTTTTCAAACTGTTGCGCTCATTTTCAGAGTGGAACAATTTTAACGATTATTTGTTTCGATTTACTGTTGCTTTACTACACTCAACCTTAAACAGCAATGTCTGATTGTACCATGATAGATATTTTGCATAAGTTCCAAATCCAATAATGTTGTCATTATAAGCATACATAAAAGTCACAAGATGATAAATAAGCTTGCAAAATCTATTTTCGAATCATTGTGTTTGCGATGTTGAATATATTTTGAAAATCATTGTGGTAGCAATAGCTGACATGCTATGATTATGATATTATGTTTGAACATTGAAATTCCATTCTTAGGTAGAAGGTATCTTATTATACAAAATCTAAAAACATTACAAATCAAAATTGTCAAGTACAATATCTATAATTTTGCATAGGCAAATTCATCCACTTTTCCTAGCTTATATTCCGGAACACTTTCGTAACATACCGTAGAACACCATCGTCAAGCACCCC
>JBAMJV010012715.1:0-39852 GCA_037951105.1 Echinarachnius parma
TTGAAAAATCTGAGAATTTCACTCCGATTATGGATAGGTAATTTGCACAAATATCAATAATGCGAGCGAGCGGTGCGAGCTTGACAATTTTAAAAATTTCACATCGGCAAATCCAAAAATCCCGGAGAAATGAGGGAAAAAAGAGGGGAAAGAAATAAATGAAAAAAGGGAGCCATGTCTAAGGTTTTTTTTTTTTTTAATGGGACCCATGTCTAAGGATTTTTTTATGAAAAGGCGACCCATGTCTAAGGATCTTTCTTGAAAAAGTTACCCTTCCCAGCGGCACATCCCCGTATACCCAATATACGTGAGTACCCGCCCCCCCCCCCCCCTCCCCCCCCCCGGGTATTAAACCCCATTAGCTTTATAGTTTCATGCTAAGTCAGTTTTTAATGACATGACTAAGTATTCACAATATCATCATGTAGTCACTTTAATACTATGGTTTACCTAGTAGGTACCGAGAGCTAATCCCACTAACCTAATTAGCAAAATTGCTTATTGCTCACTTAACTGCATGATCTGAAATATGTTAAGCATGGAACTAAGTTATAGCGCGGCTTTATGAATATGGGCCCTAAACTGGGTACTTGAATTGGGATGTGACATATATCACAGATATAACTAGTTATACACAATTGTGATCACAATTGTGAATCGTGTTGTAACCAGGGTTTCCAGCCCAGTCCACCAAACCAAGGGCGTCGATTTCTTCCATTGGGGGGGATGATTCGTCATTTTGACCATCTCTGGCGAGGGAGCGAAGCGACAACCCAGCAGCGTGCCCGGGTTTTTATGGCTGAGGGGGGGGGGGGGGGGGGGGGGGGCAAAGCTTTTGAATTCAGCTGTTTAGAAATTGGAAGATTATTAAGTGCACATTGCAAGCATCATGTTATGAGCTGGGCTTTGTCCAATATGAACTTTAGCCTGATAGATACATATATTTTAAGCATTCTGATGGAACCCTGAATAGCATCAGTCATGGGATACCCACATTGGGAAACTTATCAGGGGTCCAGGGGGCGGAGCCCCCGGAAGCTTTGGGATTTGTAATATCCAGATACAAAGATGTTTTCTATATGTAAATATAGAGTTAACTATTCTTTAGTTAATTGGCTTTTGAATTAGCTGTTTAGAGATTGGAAGATTATTAAGTGCACATTGCAAGCATCCTGTTATGATGAGGGCACTGTCCAAGTATGGATTAATTTTAGCCTGATAGATAAATACTGTCGATTGCAATCATCCTGATGGAACCCTGAATAGAATAAGTCAAGGGATACCCACATTGAAAAGCTTATTGGGGGTCCAGGGGGCGAAGCCCCCGGAAGCTTTGGGATTCGTAATATCCAGAAATACAATTAACTATTGAATAGTTAGCTAAATTTTAGTGAGCGAAGCGCAAACACACAGTGGGCCAGGATCGCCTGAAAGTTTGCCAAGAGAGAAGTCCTGAATAAAACTTTTTAATGAGTACATGGCTGGTACTGGGTCAAATAACCTTAATGGGGGTTCCAGGGGCACAGCCCCGGAAGATTTTGGATTTGGGCAGTTTAGCATTATCAAAAAGTGGTTTAAAGAAGACTTTAGTAACAACTTCCATTCATGAGAGGGGGCAATGCTCTTTAATTTTAATGTTATTATATTTTTTGAACCCCGAATATTGGGGGGGGGGGATGATAATACAGGCCATCCCCCCCACCTGAAATATTGGGGGGGATATATCCCCCCATCCCCCCCCCGTGATCGACGCCCCTGCACCAAACCCCCCCATCCATTTCCATTGGTGGTTTTATCGTATGTATAGTATGTATCCAAGTATGTATAAGCTATATAAAGTAGCCACTATTTGTTATCATTAATTTGTATTAATAAAATGGTAACGCATTGTATGAACACTTTCATTTCGGTTCTAGGAAAAAATAATTCAAAATCTATGATGGTTATGTATTTTCACAATTTTGAAAATTCTGATTCAAACAAAATGTTAATGGAAACATGTTCACAATTCTACATAATATTAGATATTGCTGAATATGGATATGTAAATTTCTTTTGTATTTTATGACTTTTCTGAACAAATTTCCTCAAATAAACTTTGATATCTGAAAATTATCACAACTCCTCATTTACATTTTTTTCTGTACTTTGTACCCAAGTCCTTTAATGGCCTAGTCCCACTACAGCACATCTCCTTCCGTTTCCTATCCGTTTGTCATCCAGAAGGTACTAGCAGAATAAACACAGAAACAAAATGATGCGGACCAAGATCGGAATGGACTAGTGGGATATTTTTAATCTGGCTCCATTTCACGTGAAACAAAACGTCATGGAACTTCAAAATTCTCTAGATACTAACTGACCGTTTCGCTGCACTTTGGTCAGATAGGAAAAAGGAAGGAGATACACTGTCCTGAAGGCCATAACCAACAACAACACAACACAAGTCAATATCATTTCTAGCTACCTGCATCAAAGCTAGCAAGGATGGTACGACATGGTCCATAACAACACATCATACCGACATTAAAGTGATACCTGTAAAGTGTCAGATATTGCACAAAATGACATTTGAGACTTCAATCCTATATCAATATCATTGTAAAATACAATTGAAAGATTTGTGAAAGTTTGAAAGAAAACGAACACTGTTTACCTACTGAAAAAAACGAATATTGAGTTCATATTTTATCACCGAATACTGATGGTCTGCCATACATTTGTCGCAGTAATAATCATCCGTTTGAGATATTCGCACCCATGTATGTTTACAGACGTAGTTCAGAATTCATGGAATTTGTGCTCGCTCGGCTCAAAGTTCAATCTCCGGAATGTTTCCCACGCGTGCTGCATCCGGACGTGTTAAGCTAGGACAATTGTACTTTTAATCAAAAGCGTTGATCAACGTTTTTCAAATTAAAGATTTCAATGATAATTATCTTCATACTAAAGTGACATTTGAAAAAAATCAAACCCTATTTTAGTTCTTCTTTTACCATAAGCTAAACAACACGGTAGAAGAGAAACGAGGAGGCTCCAAGTAATTTTCGTGGAGTTAGACACTTTACAGGCATGACTTTAATAAATAAAGAACATTTCAAAATCATAAGGCTTCAATTAAATGCAAGTTTATTTCTTCCTTTAACTGAAGTAGACTGAGCACTTGGGTGTACATTATTTCAGTGACTTATTATTCCATAATACAGTCATACTATTTTAAACAAACGTAAACATTTGAAGAAACAAACACTGTACAGTTTATAGAAAATATTTGATTGTCTGTGTGTATTTGTTATTGCTCAATGCACACAATGAATGGAGTTTATTATTGATCACAAAGCAACATATGGCATGGCGCTCATTTTCCATTCTGAAAGTGTCCATTTGAATAAATATGAACATTTCATGCTTACCACGCCAGGCTTCTGCAGTTTCCTTCCATTTCTTTCCATCAATGAATAGTAGCTATTTATATGTGACCGGCTATAGAAAAACCCTGCACTTGTCGGTAGTTCATGTTTTGAAGATATGGGCATTTTAAGTTCACAAAATGTGTGTAAAAGACTTATGTTTGTAAAGTAAAAAAAAACAAAACATATCTTTGCCAAATAGTGTCGGATCTTTTAGAAGAAGGCATCAAATGAAAGCTTGTGGGGAGGCCTTTCTAATGGTATGGAAATCTACATTTTGATTTTTACCAACAAGTGCAGGGTTTTGCTATAGCTGGTCACATATAGTACATAATTATATCTTTTCATCATTTTATATATCACTGTTTACTTCAGATATTTTGTTATGATAGAAATATTCTCTTTTGTATAACTTCATTTATTAAATTGATTACAATTACCAGTGTATCCATTTGTATATTTGAAGAAAATGCAGAAATAAAACAAACAAAACCTAAACAAATTCATGATTATTTGTGTAACATAGTATTGAAGAATCTTTTCTCTACAAGATTGGACCATAAATTGCACAGTTTATTTCATATAATCTATTAATCAATGGAATCATTAGAATAAAATTAGATTTGTACATTGTGGACATATCGGGAGAACAATACATTGGTTTGGCTGCCTTTGTGGATGGCCGGGGGTCTTATTTGCGAGTTGACCCACTGACGAGGATATGATTTCAGTATAACACACACTTTGCATGCCCAAAGGTATCTTGGACTCGGCGCTCAATGGAATAACTTGTCACAC
This sequence comes from Echinarachnius parma, assembly GCA_037951105.1. NCBI lineage: Eukaryota > Metazoa > Echinodermata > Echinoidea > Clypeasteroida > Echinarachniidae > Echinarachnius > Echinarachnius parma. The sequence goes on from JBAMJV010012715.1 coordinate 4,209, forward strand.
AGACGTAGTAAGCCTATTGAAATGCAAGAATTTGGGTGACCTATTGAATGGACCTCGATACCGTCAACCTCTCCAAGAGTGGTAGCCGTGCCCGGGGAGGTCACTCTCAGACAAAAGTGCTACACACCCGTGTCCATCAACCTCTGAAATGGACCCTAAACGTCAACAAATTGTGCACCTGAAAAGGTACCCCTTTTGTGGGTTTTTATAATGAGTGCTGAAAACCACCCCTTTTTCAAGGAAAACGTCGACAACACCGTTTTTTTTTTTACACAGGTGCGTAGCCAGTCATGTTGGGAGTGACCCCCCCCCCCCTTCCCCAGGTAGCTGTGCAGTTCAACACTGCATCCTTTGCAAAGAAGCAGAGAGCAGGGAGCTACCAAGGAGAGCATGATTACACTGTGCTGCATTCCACATGTGCAGCTACAGGGGGTGGGAGGGGATGCTTTTCTGTGCATCCCAGGTGCCCCCTCGGCCCTCACCAACCATTCATTCATTCATTCATCTAGTTATAGTGTTCATTTGAGTGTTAACCCATTGTCAACAGTAGGCCCTGTATGAACTCTATGGAAAATCGAAAAATCTAGTAGGAAGATTTCTATGTCAGTTCTTATTGAGACTATTTGTAATAAGCTCCTCATTCAGTCTGTTTTGTTGATCTTCTCCGTTTCCCCTTGCCTCTTTTCTTGGCTTCTCTTGGAACCAACAAGCTGCACCCCGTTAATCTAAAAACATTCCCAATTGTTGTAACTGTTCAATTATTGTAACTACCATGGCAACAGCTACAATGCAGCTCCATGCCAGGGAAAAAAATACACGGGGGCGGTGGGCGAATTCGCCCCCGAAATGCCCAAAAGAGCCCCCGTGATCGAATGCCAATCAGATGATCACTTTATACAGCATTAGAGCTTAATATTAGCCCCTGAAATTTGTAGCCCCCGAGATGATAAAAGTAGCCCCCGAAAAGGAGCCCCCGAAATAAAAATATTAATTTTTATCCCTGCTCCATGCTGATTGGCTGTTGACATGGTAGTTACAATAACTAGACATGTACAACAGTTGGAAAATGTTTTATGAAACACCTATTCTTTGGATGTTTTTAAAGGGACTTAATAACATTGTCCAAATCCTCAAAATAAAATTCTAATTCTAGCGGTTCCCTTATACCTTGTTGTATTCGTATTAACAATAAAATCACGGGACAGGTTTTGGGTTTTCAAATTTCCCTTTCGTTACAAAGATATGTATGATTGAAGTATTCAGATAAGAAAAACTCCGGGCGAGTTTTTCTTCTGTGTACAAAGTGAGTGCAGTGAGTTACTGAATATCACTTTGCATTTTCGTTCATTACTTGGCCATACGATGTCCATTTGACTTGAAATTTTCACACAATACCCTGTGGACATACATGTATGAGATAACAACAATATACATTGCATCAACCATTCATCACTTTTTGCACATGTCAACAAAGTTACTAGATCCCTTTAATACCCACAAGCGATTCGCTAGTCTATTTTGTTGGTCTTTTGCTTCCTCTTGCCTCCTCTCTTGGCCGCTCTCGAACCACCGAGCTGTTCCTTCGATGTCTTACCCACCCCCTGGGATGAATGCACAGTCCCTGCGCTAGTCTGCGCTTCATACTCACTCTGGTACTGAAGATACAGAAAGACTATTAGGAAGAGAGCGAAGTGGGCACAGGAGTAGACTGATACCAGCACGGGCCAGAGGTCAGGGTACCGCGGAGGGGTCTGGACAAACAGACTACAGGCTGTCAGGATGATGGCCCCCAGCACGGATGCATAGAACTGAAACGAGACAAGATATAAAGCAAATGAGATCCAAAATAGGCAGAGCTTTCGGATCAAGCAGATCCTTTCTCAGGGCAATAAACTGACAAGTAATACACCTAAACAATATTCATGAAATATGCCGAGTGATGGTTACAAACTAGAGTACACAAGAACCAAGGGAGGACACAAAACTTCTAAAGGGGGTTAGACAAGAGCAGACTAGAGTGAACATGGAACAAAAGAAGTGTGCTAATGTGGGCTGGTCAGGACAAAAATAGGGGTTCAAGTGTGAATCTTGGAAGCTAGGGGATAAGTAATGAATGGGTAGGCAGTGGGACCAAAGAAGTGATAAGCAAGATCATTCACACGCTACTTTATATCACTCTTGCATAATATGAATCACATATTATATACCTAGTGAAAAATGTAAAAATTGTTGTCAGATTGTATCAGCTTCTACTAACTGATTCGAAAAGAGTTCATGGAACACTTTTCATTCAATCATAAATATCTTCATAATTAGGGAGACATTTAATACAAAACAAATCAAAACCCATTCTTATTGTTCTATTACTATAAGCCAAACAACAAGTACAAGAGAAATTTGAGACGTCCAAGTGATTTTGTTTAAATTTGACACAAAATTAATAGTTCACTTTAATAAAATCTGGAAATATAGGTTCATACTCACAGCCAGAATTTGAATAGGACGCTGTCTCCTGATTGGCTGACTACTGTTGTTGACCCATGAACTCTGGCTGACCATTGACACAACAAAGAACAGGGCGGTGAGCGCAACGGTTGCTAGGATGAGTCCATCTTTGATCAGGAGGGGTAGCATGCTGAGATAAAACAAAACATGTTTTTCAAATATTAGAACAAAACTATTGCCATATCTTTTCATGTACTGAGCATTACGAAGTATATAAGATGTAAATAATATGAAACAACGTGAATTGAATGGATGCATAATGTGTAATATTAACATAAAATAAAGAAGTCCAATGTACATACCTGAAAACTGATATTAGTAGAAACCATGTGCATATGAAGGGCTGCTCATGTAAAAGAAGACAAACAGGCCTGTGGATGAAAACAATGGAAAAATGAGAGTGAAGTCGTGGCGGTAAAGTGTAATCAACCCCAGTCTTTGATTTTTCAACACTTCCATTCAAATTCAATGCATACTGAAATCAATAGTGGTAGACAATACTAATTATGATTCAGCCTTGTAGCCATGTGTTACCAAATACATAGTTATTCATTCATAGTTATAGCAGTTCTCACATACCTCACTGTATTTGTACTATCAATAGAACCATGGATAAAGATATGTATGATTGAAGTGTTCATATATATAATTATTTAGTGGTTAATTATAACCGTGTACAAAGTCTGTACAATGATTTAGCAAATATCACTATGCATGTTTGCTCATAACTCCAGTCATTTGACATTCAATTACCATGAAATTTTCACACATCACTCAGTGGACATATCAGATCACAGAAATACATGTACACATTTTATCAACAATTTTCCAGTTTTTGCACATGTCAACAACGTTAAGAGATCCATTTAAAAATGACTACCACGCAAAGAACAACGCAAGCTTATTATTTTTGGTACAGTTGTTTGATAATTAAAATATGCCTAACACTTTGCAAAGAGTTGTTTACTTCATAAACAATACAATTAATCACCAACACTTATGGAACCAACAGGGCCTCATGGTTCCTTAAGCACTAAATGTTTCCAAGTGCGCCAATTCTATACAGTCACACAAACATTTGGTAACAATAGAACCACTGAAGGTGCATACGTCCTAGACAAGATAGTCTTCTTCTTCTTCTGTATGAACACATACGTTAGTATGGTGATGAGTTTTCCAATTATATAATATGTCTGGAAACCTATTTTTCTGAACTTGTTGGTGGAATGGACTACTAAAAGTATTTGATAGAATTTTACATCAATTTTCACCCCTTTTTAATTAGGTTAACAGTGTTCCTTTTCTATGATACTTTCACACATCACTCAGAAGAATTTTCCAATGATATTGGTATATGATTGATGTCTCAAATATTGCTTTTAGCAACATCTTCTGAAGTTAATGAATCACTTTAATTACATACAGACATACACTACACATAAGTGAGAAAGAATATCAAATACTTACAATGCAGCAATCAAGATGCTCTTTTCATGGACTTGATATGAGAACAGGAAGAAGACTAGTGAACAGTTGACCTGTATGAACATATAGGAAAAGTAATTATTGGGGAGAGTGGGGCACACGATGTATTTCATAATTTGTTTCCCCCATATGTTTTTTGTTTTGTTTTGTTTTGTTTGTTTTTTTTTTTTTTTTTGGGGGGGGGGGTTCAAAATATTGAGTGGGCATGCATCCCCCCCCCCCCCCACAAGGAATATGTTGTCATCGATACAGATTAATAAATCAACAACTCAACAGAGTAGAGTGTAGCAATCAATTCCTCCCTCATATTACCTTTATTCATGAAAAAAAACTGTTTAAATTCATTCTTTCTGACTTGTGTTTTTATTCTTATTGCTTTGTTATTTTATTTGAATAACCCATTTTCAAATGAACAAGCAGTCTTATTACAACAATACACCTCCGGTCTCTTCCCATTGTAACACCAGTCTATGTTGAGTCAGATGAAAATTGAATTTGTAAGATTATTATCTAATATAAGAAAATACCATCCAAAAAGCTAGTCTGAGAAGATAAGGACTTGAAAACATCATATAGTGGAATTATACTGATTTTTATAATAAATGGTCTATTATTGTATTTCATTTTTGAACTTGATATATTCAATACAAATTGATTTAATAAGATTTGTGATACACATGTACACGCAACAGGTTGATTTTTGTGTTAACTCGCCAAAAGGATAAAAAATAATCCATTGATTCAGTATAGAAAGAAAATAAGCCTGAGAGACTACAAAGCAATTGTTCTTTCTTGCAACATTTGATTTCCGTACTAAGCTGAACTTAAGAATTTCACCAACTGGATGTATACATGTAGTTCATAGTATATCCTTGTGGTCTTACAGAATGTGTTTATACTGAATTGGAATATGCCTACAAAAGAAGAACACTATCTTTAATGAAAGTGTTGAATAAGTGTTGTAAATATTTATAGTAGCTGCACTACACAAATGTTCATATTAAGATTATTATTATAAACAAATCATCTATTTTTAAAGACTCACTAGAGAATACTTGAACTTCTGAACCGAGGGTCTGAGTAGGAGATCCAGACCAGTGGGCAACAAACCGAGCAGAGTTGAGGCAAGGCTAAGCTTGATCAAGGCATCCTGGCTCAGGTACTGACGGAGCTTGATCAACACGTTTAGAGAGCACCAAACATTGGACACTTTATCCTGCAAAATAAAGTCCAAGACAAATTATAAATTATAAATTATCTTTAAACCAGTTAGTTGAGAGCAAGCTCAGATACTGACAGAGTTTGATCAACACGTTGAGAGAGCAACACAAATTTGAAAACTTTATCCTGCAAAATAAAGTCCAAAATAGATTTACACTTTAACAATTAATTAAATACCAGAAGGTTGAGAGCAGGCTCAGATACTGACAAGGTTTGATAACAAACATTCAGAGCGCATCAAACTTTAAACACTTTATCCTGCAAAATTTAGTCCAAAGCAAATTGTTATCATAAGTACTAGGTTTTCAGAGAACAAGAAAACATTGTGCAAAATAGTGAGCAAATGAAAGGATATTGATTAATGTTTATAATAAACAGAGAGGTAGAAATCACAAACAAATCACAAACATTATCCTGTAAAGACGGAACCAACAGAATAATTTTTCTTTCAATATTTTGAGAGAGCACAGGGCACTAAACTTTTAACATATAATAAAGACAATTTTATATTGTTATAACAATAATTCTGCATACATGTTAGCCAGTTTTTTTTCTTCCTGTCTCCAGAGAAAATACATAAGGGTTCAGGGCAATTTTAGCCCCTGAAATGCCCCAAAGAGCCCCCACCCCCCCCCCCCCCCCCAATGTCATGAAAGAGCCCTTTTATAATTGCACAGAGTTCAATACAAAACAAATTTTAGAGTGCTATTTTCCTGCAGACAAGCTTGGAAAGAAGACCCCGAAAAATAAATATAAATTGTTTCCCTGCCTGTCTTGTCCTGAACTATAAAGCTCCATGTTTTATTGTGTCCTTTGTCATTTGTCTTTGAAAAAGACTGCTAGGATCTAAAGCTGAGACTCCCTTTGACTCCTATTTTACTACATTGGCTTTTCATAGCGGATAAGGGGTGTCAATTTCTAGACCTGGAAGGTGTTGCATAAAGAGTTGTGATTGATCTCAAAGTCATGCAAGTCAAAATATACACACATTTTAGACAACTACATTAGCTTTGCACGTATTTAGACACATTTTCTGACTTGCGTTCACACACAACTTTGCAATTGATCGCAACTCTTCATGCATCATCCCCCAAAATAGTTAAATTTTTAGATATTGATGTAAACTAGAAATATTATGGAATCAATAGTCCCTACCTCAAAAAGCCCCCTAGCAAAGGGGAATATTCTGTGAATAACGTGAAGAATCTGATCGACATCGCTCAGAAAGGGATACCAGCAGAGGCAGAATGCAGCTATCACCGTGACACCTATCTTGAGCAGCTTCCATATTCTGAAAGTGAGACAATAAGCAAATAATTACCGTTGGTGAAGGCAATGGCACAATCTATCACTTCCGAGGCAATCTGGATGTAGCTATCTTTCCGAAGCGAAGCTGAGGAAAGATAGCGTATACATTCAGATTGCCGAGGAAGTGATGGTTTGCCATTGCCTGAAACCAAAAGGTGATTATTTGCTTTATATTCTACATTGGAAACATTTCACTGGTAGCTAGGTCTACGAGAAAGACAACTTAAACTGTTTTTAATGTCTAGGCCTAGACTAGTTCTAACAACACTAACAGTAACACTACAGTTACCGGCACTACTAGACTTTGATCTACTTACCAACAATGGCTATTCCAATATAAAATGAAAGTGAACTCCAACTCCAAGTCAGACTCCAAGAAAATTGTAATCAATGATGATGAAACACTAAAACAGTTCATAAGTCAACGTTCTAAAGTCTAAACGTCAGAGTCATGGCAAGCGGTGTACGATACATATTGCAAAGTACGCATTACATTTGTAATTCGCGCAACACACACACATCCGCGGTTGCATTGAATTGACCGTGCATTTTGCATGCAGTGTGTGGTTATTCAAATCCCGTATTAAATGAAGCAGACGGTACCGTACCCGGTACTACCATACCTACAATACAACGGCAGTGTTGGAGTCGTCTTCTATGTATGGTCTGCTGAATAGTGCGGAATGTGAATACACACTCTCCACAGCAATTCAATGCAACCGCGCGCATAGAGTTATCGCGCCACTTATTGGTATTCAATTCAATGGCATGCAACCGCGGAGTGTAGATAGTACTTTTTATCTAGTGAGTGCAACGCACTTTCACCCAAGATATCTACAGAGTGTAACGAATGGGCAAAACTATATTTCATCACGTGATTAACTTTTGACCAATCGTAGAGCAAGATTCTTAGTATGTGGAATATAATAGAAAATATCAATATTTATCCTGAAAGAAAGGCATTTGGTAACATTGAAGGATTTAATATTAACTAGAGATGTCACTGTTTCATAATCATGCGCTATAAATAAATCAAATCTATTTTTATTAATAGAAAGGGATACAAGCAGACCGAGGCAGAATGCGGCTATCATTGTGACTCCTATCTAGGTCAGCTTCACGACTCTGACAACAAGATAATGGAAAAAACATCAAATTATTTAAAAGAAACAAAGCTTTCTAAGGTAACTAAATAACTATTTGTTACATACAAGCTAATTGAGAACTCATTACTTGAAAAATCATTTGACCAATACAATGGATGTATCTCATTTCATCCCTTGACCACAGGCACCTGCCCAGGAGATAACAAAAGTGGCAATGAGTGGTATAAATAGCTACATTTGCTTGTAATTCAGGGGTTATAATGTAAAGCGCTTAGAGATAATTTTTAATCATATTAGGCACTTTATAAATCAAAACATTATTTTGCTTAGTTCAAGGCTACAAAAAGTATTTAAATATAATGTATAAATCAACAGCAGAAAGCTGGTAAGCTCTTTACAAACATGCTAATTGGCAAACTCATGACTTGAGAGTCAATGGAGTGCTTGAGCTTTTGAATCTTCCTCAGAGGCAAAATGACCAAACTCATTACTGTACTTTAAACATTTGACAAATATGATGCAGTACCTTATTTCATCCCTTGACCACAGGCACTTGCCCAGGAGATAACAGAAGAAGGGAAAGGAGTGGTAGAGTTCCATCTGCTTGTAGTTCAAGGCAAACACAAAGGCCACGGATGCAAGCAGGTCATGTTGCGTTGCTATAGCAACCACAGCCCACAGGGTGAAGCCCAAACTGATGCAGTTATATCTGCAAACAGTGTGTGGTTAAGGATGCTTGAAATTATTCTTATTATGCTTGACATTATAATACTGGTGAGTAGTTATACTATAACTGAAATGTCAAGCCACATTTTGTCCTGATTACTAATATGAATAGAGGGATTGATGGATAATGAAAAGAAACAAATAGAATATCTCTGTTGGCATATCATATGACAACCACAAATGGGCTAGTGAAATTCCACAGATTTGAAACGGTTTCACGGGTTACTGGTTACTGTCTTTTTTTGCCCGGACCAAAGTTGGGCAATCATTCTTACATTGAGAATCGTAAACGAAAACATTTGTTACAGTGCATCTCCTTGTCATGCAATCTCATTCATAATACGTGTGGTTTGCAGTTGCACCATGTATAAGGAGAGGATTGGTGAGTCCTGAGAAGGACTGTTGGTATTCTTTCTAGGAAAGTCCTAAAAAAGGACTGTGGTAGTCCTGGAAAGGACTGTTGGTATTCTTTCTTGAGCTTGTAGTTCTAAGCTTTTAATCTCATTCATATTTGGAATAAAGGATACTGGAAGTGTCCGTAGTCAATGAGGATGATACCAGGGTACAGGAGGGTGACCGCTGCAGAGGCCAGGAGCTGGCTGCTTGACCTTGACCTGTCATTCAAGGTCCACATATAGAAGGCAATCACGGCAGGAATGTAAACAAGGAGATCCGCAACGAGCACTGAAAATAAAAATAAAAATCATATTGGAAAGAAAGAAAAAACACTGTACTCAAGTCTTATAATGTCATTCAAGGTAAACAAAAATAATAAAAACATTTTAACAAGTTCTTCAACAAGCACTGAGAAGAAAATATAAATCATATTTCAAGAATTTCACAAGAAACACTAAAATCAACAAAATTGATAATGACCTTGACATGTCATTCAAGGTCTAAAATATAAACAAGGAGGTCTGCAGCAAGCTCTGAAAAGAAAAACACAACTCATATTGGGAAGAAAGAAGAAACATTGTAATCAATAATTTGTATTATGTTGTATTAAAAGTACGAGTTTGAGCCTTCATGAACTTAGTTGCTAGTTAAACTGTTTCTGCAGGTTAGACTGTTCCACATAGCATTGTATGGAATAAACTTATTTTGTTATTTTTCTACCTCTATACTCAACATCTATAACTGCTCCATATTAAAGGGGTAGTACAGTTTTGGTAAGGCTGAGCTTTAGTAAGTTCCAAAACCTACACAATAGCATTACAAACTAATAGTAATAACTCCACTACGCTCGAAAGGTATAGAACATTACAAACGACTAAGTAAAAAGCATGTTATCATTTAAAAAGAGCCATTAAAACACAAGAGGGCGCTCTCTAAAAAAAGCATTGGTTTCAATCATTTTCATACAAAATTATGCATACATGTGATGTTTTGTTGAAATAATGATTAAATAGAGAGATCATCAACAACTATTTAAAAAACCTCTTTTGAACATTTTTGAAAAAGTGTAAGCATTTTTAAAGTTTTCAATGTAAATACCTGTGTATCTCATGAAGAGTTTGTGCTGAGGACTCTCATGGCCTTGCGAGCTGTGCAGGCTCACCCAATCTGGGTTTATCTTGTTGGCTCTGAATGAGAAATAGGAATAGTTTGATTAATGATAATACTAATGATAATAATAATAATAATAATAATAACAATAAAAACAACATCATCATCATCATCATCATCATCATCATCATCATCATCATCATCATCATCATCATCATCATCATCATCATCATCATCATCATCATCATCATCATCATCATCATCATCATCATCATCATCATCATCATCATCATCATCATCATCATCATCAGCATCATTAAATTTAGGTATCACTTTTCCTCCTCTGGCTTGTATGGAATTGTAAAAAGATGTCAGGAGGATTTTGGTGCCGTGATAACTCAAGTTGATATCTTTACTGTGCAACCCCCATTGAAGCCTGATATGGTTTCAAGCACTGTGTGATACGACTTTAAATGGAAAGTATAGTGCTGGTCAAACTGAATTCTAATCACTAAAACTTGTATACATGTTATAATGGAAAACTAATAGCTAGCATTCTACAACATTGTTTAAATGGTAGATAGAAATCTTGACATTACATTTATTGCCCTGTTTAAATTTGAATAACAGCCGTCAACATACGAGGGTGCTATTCAACATACAAGGGTGCTATTCAGACACTCATATCTTTCAAGCTTTTTCCTTCAAAAATTGTTAATGTGATTTTTAAAAATATAATTAACATTCAATCAAGAGATGATCAGATTCAATTCAAAATCTAAGTTGGTATAATTTTTACCAATTTGTAGAATTGAAATATTATATAATGAATCCAAGTCAATGCCAGCCACTTTCATTGAAATTAAATATGTATGGATATATCAGTTGAAACTGAACAGAATTTGATCAAAAGAAGGTTGTTTCATTTTAAAATGACTGTGCTCTCAGTTTCCCTCCAATTCACACGATGAACAGTTTTGAGGCACCCTCTAAACTAGAACTTTACTACCCCTTTAAAAGGGAAGATCATAATTGTTCTTACACATATCCACAGAGCCAGCTGTGGTAGGCCGTGAGAGGAGGGTAATCCAGCCCCCAGTACTGCAGGTCATTGCTGCTGGTGTTGTGGTACCTTAGAAAAGGAAAATTATAATACGTTATTACATTTATAGTTTAATAGAACTAATAGTGTTTGATTGTTAACACCATGTCCAATCATAGATTCAGATCACTTAAAGGGGTAGTTTAGTTTTGGTAGAGAGGGCGCTGCACATCGCAATTTTTTTGTGAGGTAATGAAAAACTGAGTGTCGAATTTGAGAGAACATGCAATTTCAATGGCAGAATAAACTTTATTTGGTCAAAATCGACCCAGAAACGGCTGAAATATCAATAAATATATCTGATCTTATAATTATTTGGGGCCCAAATAATTAGATGATTTTTTGAAAAAATTAAAAAAATGCTTGCACTTTTTCAAAAATGTTCAAAAGCGTTTTTAAATGGTTGTTGATGATCTCGCTATTTAATCATTATATCAACAAAACATCACATGCATAATTTTGGTTGAAAATGGTTGAAACCAATGCCTTTTAAAAAAGCGCCCTCTTGTGTTTTAATGGCTCTTTTTGAATGATAACAGGCATTTTACTTGGTCGTTTGTAATTTTGTATACCTTTCGAGCATGGTGGAGTTATAACTATTAGTTTATAATGTTACTGTGCAGGTTTTGGCTACTGAAGTTCAGCCTTACCAAAACTAAACTACCCCTTTAAATATAAAAGAAAGAAAAAACACAATAATCTATGATAGACATATATATGTATTAAAGAATCTCAATCTCAATGTTATGATTATTTTTTGCTTGTTTGTTTGCTGCCATATGACTTTTTCATGCAAAATGTTATGATTTCTCCTATAGACAAAAGGGAAAACAAATACTCACGATACATTCTATAACGGATAAATCTTGATTCCAATCTTTTATCCTCCAATTTTTGTAATTAGTTAATTCTATTCTTGTAATTCCTTTTCTGGTAAGTACACTTTATACTCAGCTAAATTTACTGAAATTGGATATTCCTTCAAAAGGGTAAAGGCCTTTGATGTAAAAAAATTAGTCGTAAAGATGGTTAAAAGACCACATATGAAGGTCATAATGACAGAAGCAAAAATAGGGATATAGTCGATATACTTTTTGAGAAATGTCTTCATGGCAGTGACCACACAAACACAAAAAAGGATAGAGCTTTGAAAGGTTTTTATTTCCTCAAATGTCCTCATTCGTGTCAGCCCTTCATTTTTTCTCTAGACTGCATCTTATCTGTCTCTATATTCCTCGTCCACCCTTTGGCATACACTATACATGAACTGTTTATTATGAACCGTTTTATAAGTCAATGACTTCCTGCCACTATACCTTCCATACGCTAGATGAAAATACACTCATCTTTATTTCCTTCTATGTCTTATTTATGTTATATATTCTAAATGTTATTTTGTTTATTAATTTGTCATTTTACTCAATGAGTATACTTTGTATTTGTTGTTTTTATCTGCATATGGAAAAATAAATTGAAACTTTTAACTTGAATTATTATCAGTATTATGAGACAAAATTTGTCTTCCTCAAAGGAAGGCTGAACTAACCATTCTTTCACAGGTAGCTGATATGTTATCTCCATCCAGTGGCGCTGAGCTTCAAAGTCACCAAACATTGGAGGTTTACCAGCTCCTGAAAAAAAAAAACACATTAACCATGAATAAATTAATTAAGTACAAATCAATGCTCGAAACTATCCTTTTTTCACAATGACCCAGTCCACGTCTGGCAAGTAAACTCAGGATTTCTCAAATTTTAGTGGCCCAAAACCTGAATTTGGTGGCCCCAAAAAATACATTAAAAATTAATATATATTTGGTTGCCCATTTCGGAAAGTGGAATTTGGCATTTTGGTGGCCCAGTGCTAATTTTTTAAGTGGCCCAGGGCCAGGCGAGCCTTTGCTAATTTTGTGTCTTGCTTAATGTATGAATTAAAGACAAATCATCCTCTACCTACCTGCCAGCTTGACCGGGGCAATTGAGCACTGCTCTTGACCCAGGTGTATAAATGGGTACCATGGTCGGGTGTTAATTAGCCTTTGTGCCATCATCAGTGGCAGCACAGCTTGTATGCTCCCCAGGGAGTTGAGAAAGTATGGAATATCATTGTGTGGGTTTGAAATGTACCTGATGACCATGGGTAATAATAATCATGCGCCTCGGAAATAGGTTACCTAGATAGATGGCGCTTTATAAATGCTTGATATTATATTATTATTTATTAAGTAAAATCGCATGCATTGTCTAGTTTGCTTGACCATGCAATTGGGCAACTAAATAATTGATGTTTATTTACAAAATTCAAAACGCCTTTATTGTGCATTTATTGATTATAAGAAAGCCTTTGATTTGATTGATCGTGCAGCACTGTGGGTCAAAATGTTCAGAATAGGAGTAAAAGGAAAGATTTTTAATGTTATAAGAAATATGTATAGGTGTGCTAAATCTTGTGTTGCTAACAAGGGAGAGATGTCTAATTTATTTACATGCAATATTGGAGTGCGTCAAGGTGAAAACCTGTCACCTCTCTTGTTTGCTATTTATTTGAACGATTTTTGACAATCTATTGGAAACTCGTAGGGGCTTGGAGTTTTTTAATACTATTATTAAAAATAGGTTGCCTTTTGATGATGTTGAAATGTATAAGGATTTATTCTCGTTATTATAATATGCTGATGACACTATTATTTTGGCAGAAACTCCTGAAGAGTTGCAAAAAGCTCTAACGCAGTGAAAGTTTATTGTGATACTTGGCACCTAACTGTTAATGCCAGCAAAACGAAAATTTTCTCACGTGGGAAAGTTAGAAGAATTCCAGAATTTGTTTACGATGGTGGTGTACTGGAAGTTGTTTATGACTTTGTATATTTAGGGGTGACATTTAATTATAATGGTAATTTTAAAAAAGCAATTGCTAAACAGGTCACACAAGATAGAAAGGCAATGTATAGTATGTTAGTAAAGGCAAAGAGGTTGCATTTATCTGTTGATACACAATGTCATTTATTTGATCATTTAGTTTTGCCAGTTCTATTATATGGTGCTGAAGTCTGGGGCTATGAGTGTATAGATCAACTTGAAGAAAATTTTTAAGAACAATATTGTTTGTAAATAAGTGCACACCTGACTGCATGGTTTATGGGGAAACGGGACGTGGTAAAATATTGGATAAAATTAAGTGTAGAATGATTGGATATTGGGTTAGGCTAGTTAAGGGGAAGCAATAAAATTATTCATTGATTATTTTAAAATGTCATTTGAAGTCCCAAGGTGAAGCACAAAGTGTAAATAATATCAAGGAGTTACCATCGATGGAGTCACAACTGTCACTAATCCCTGTCTTTATTCTAAAGGCGAACAAAAGGAGAAGTGGGGCTTTGCGGTTTATTTGAAGTTCGATCTTCGATGCCGCCGAGTGAAACCAACGACTTGCTAATTAATTCCTGACGATTTTTTAATTTCATGATAATTCAACGAATTTTCATTTATTTGTGACTATTGCATGATTAGTAGTAGACTTGATGAACGCGTCGTCAAATAGAGATGTAATTGTAATAATTTCCTACATGAATTGAGAAAAAATCCAGATATATCTTGAATTAATATGATTCTTTGAAGCATTGTTTATCAACTTTCGATCATTTTCGACAAATTGACATCAACACAAAATAATCTTGAGATATCACTCTAATTGATAAGATACGTCGCAATAGTGCCAACGCATGCCAACTACGTTAATTTTCATCATGAATATTTCAATTTCCACACATTTTTTTTATTTCGCGCGTATTTGCTATCTATAATAAAGAAGTACTCGAATTAGTTGAGTTCGGGTTTGCGAAAAGTTATTATAATAACAAAGCACACCTCTCTTTGAAATGTGCCAATGCGTATGTAATCAACCGAAACGTCTTTGTGTTTCCAGCTGCAAGTTAAGTTCAGGTCCCATTCAAATGAGCACATTCACTGCATAGTTTACAGTGGCGGCATCGAACATCTAGTAAAGGATTTGAATCTGTTGTGACTCCATCTATATAATAGCTCTTTGATAATATTAAGTCACAATGGGTTGAGTTTCTTGCAAACAGTTTTGATTTTGCAGGACTCGGGAAAGTTTGGCGAGCCCAAGGAGAAGGATATAGTGCTGCCTGGATTATGAATACTATGAAAATTAGGCTTTCTGACATTTCTAGTCAGGAATGGAGTGCAGCTACCTGGTCAAATAGAATTTGTACTAACTATAGGATGTTTAAGAATAAGTTGGCATATGAAAAGTACCTGCAGATACTATAGCTTTAAGCAAGTTTAGATGTAGATCACATAGATTACCCGTCAATAAAGGCAGATTTGATGCAAATGTAGTACATGACCTGCAATGCCCACTCTGTACATTAATAGACATTGGTGATGAATTTCATTATATTTTTGTTCATGTCCATTCTTTCAAAATGAGATAAAGAAGAATATACCAAATAATTTGTGTGGTAGTAGCCGAAGACCAAGTGCATTGCACATGGATAAGATTTTTAATACAGTTCATCCTTGCCAGTTAAAGAAATTAGCCAAATTCGTTACCATAATTATGTCACATTTTTCTAACGAGCCAAGGGTAGTTGGTAACCCTGTAAATGATATCTCACAAGTGAGTAATGTTGTTGGGCACACTCGTAGCGGTAAAAGGGTGAATTGCCCAGTTCGCCTTGATCTGTAAATATGTTAATTTGTTCATAATTTTATTATCACAGTATGTTTATCTTTGTTCATTTCATGTTTTTTTTTCATTTATATTATCATAATTATGTTTATCATTGTTCATATTATCACATGTTTATCATTGTTATACTATTGTTATATTTATACTATGTTAATATGTTTGTACTCTCATACCCCGAGAGGGGGTCGATAGAGTCAATAAAATCTTACAAAAATCTTACAAAATCTTACAAATAATTGTTTAACTACAAGAGAAAAATGTTTATACCTGTAAATCACATCTAAAAGTAAGTCTAAATAAGTAATAGGGCAAGTAAAATTAAAAACTTATGATTTTACTTGCCTGAAAAAAAGTTAGTGTGGAGGCTTGGTTTAGATAATTATGTGTAAATTATTGTTTGCAGTTCTTCAACAGTAGGCCTACTAGCAAGTTCTGTTATTGATATGGATTATTTCTCTTCAATTAATGCACAAAATTAATTAAAACAAAGTTTGCTGATTCAATTCACACTCACATACTGTACATTACTCATATTCCTATTTATTGTTTTACTTTGACCTTCAATTTATAAGCCTTTGAGAAAAATTGAGCCGTTATTCAAATGCTAATATTTTCTTAAATATCATGCAATGCAAGCAATAAAATAAGGTATATGTCTGCAAATCAACACATCACTCAGTGTAAAATCAAATCTGAACAAGATAACTGACACCAATTCATAAGCATTTTGTGAACCGGGCCAGGCATTGGGGCCTGGGGGGCATCACTTGGGAGCATGCCTGGGACCCATACATCAATGAAGAGTTATTAACCCCCCTACCCGTCCATCAGGACCATTTACAATACATTGTAGATGTGCCCCTACCCACATACTAATATCCGTGTTAGTATTAGACAAGATGGAAATCAAATGTGGCAATATTTACCAGAATAAGGATACAACGAGGTGGCCCATCGTGTGGCTACAGTTGCTGCAATCAACATCAAAACAAGCGGCCCGGTGTCACCCATAACTTCATGAATGAAAGACGACAAATCAGGATTTTCGAGTTCAGAAATAGTCGTGAAGAACTTGAAGAGTTGGCAGTGCAGTAGCAGTAGGTAGCGGCGGAAGAACGTACGCGCATGAAGCGGGGTGATGCGTGCCTGGTGTACCCCCCTCGTCGTATGTAGCTAGCTACAGGTGGTGGTGGTGCGTCGACGTGGGGCGGGAGCGTACGCCCCGGGTGCGCGGCTGGGGTGCAGTTTAATGGTCAGGTGCAGATCTTTGGATCGTGGGTACGGACGGAGTGCAATCGATCAGCTTAGTTCCCGATTATTGCTACAACTCCCCACTCTTGATTTACTTTGATTCAGCTCAGAGCTGAGCTAGGAAGCTTGCTGCGCTATTGACCTACTGGACCATATGCATACTCATCCTTATTCTGGTAAATACTGCCATAGTTTCGTTCAATCTTTTTCCAATACTAACACGGATATTAGTAAGTGGGTAGGGGGGTTAATAACTCTTCAGATCGGTCCTACCAATCACCGCGAACACCGTGAAGCACTACGAAGCACTATGAATTCACTACGAAACACTACTAAGCACGACGAAGAGCTAAAAGATAGCTTTTAGGAGCGCACGTAGGAGTAGATGATCAAGGTACGGTAGCTGTCATGACAAGCACGGTACAAACACGATTCACAATTCATGATCGAGGGATCGATAACCGCGCTAGAATGATTTTTACATTGTTATCATCATTGTAATCAGGGGCGTCGATCACGGGGGTGGGGGGGGGCAGATCTTATATCCCCCAATATTTCAGGTGGGGGGGGGGGGGGGGGGGGGGTGGCCTGTATTATCACCCCCCCCCCATATTTGGGGTTCCAAAATATATATTAATAACATTACAATTATAAAGAAGCATTGCCCCCTCTCATGAATGTAAGATGTTACTATAGTATAGTCTTCTTTAAACCACTTTTTGATAATACCAAAGACACTACACGTCTACAAGGGTAGTTAGTGTCTTTGATAATACTAAACTGCCCAAATCCAAAATCTTCCGGGGCTGCACCCCTAGAACCCCCATTAATGTTATTTGACCCAGGACCAGCTGGCCATGATACTCATTAATCATTTCAGTTACATCCTTGTCATATAACTTAGTGAGTAGCATTGATATACTACCATGCTCTGACATCGGTCATGATCGAATTGGATGAGTGTTTGGCAGCTACCATAGTCTACCTGACTACCTCTACGTGCGCGCATAAAAGCGAGATTTTAGTACAGGGCGCTCTTCGCAGTGCAATCTTCGTCTTCGTAGTGCTTCATAGTACTAAGAAGACGTGCTCTTCGCAGTGCTTCGTAGGGGTTTCGTAGTGCTTCGTAGTGAGCTTCGCAGTGCTTCGCAGTGCTTAGTAGTGATCCTTGGCGATTGGTAGGACCCTCCAGATAGATGCAACCAGTTATTGATATGGGTCCCAACTGATAACAAACTATTAAATATGAATGTACAAAAAATAATCAAAGTTAAAGCTTTTTCATAATAATTAGACAGGTTCCTAAATTATTTAGCATTTATCATTGATTATGGTCGCATGACAATTTAGTATTTATAATAGTATTTATTTTGAATGCTAATTATTTTGAATCCATTGTTTTCTATGACATAATAATATATGTCTTAAATTATGTCATGTAGATTCAGATATTTCAATTGGTTATGAAGTTTATTATATTTCATTGTGAAGTTTGCATCCTAGCTGTACGTACATTATATTTTAAATGTTGCTTGTAAAATGTTGCTTGTAAGTATATTTTGTAGGTTTTTTACATAATTGTATTATTTTTAAAAATTTATTTGCAATTTTGTTCAAGTGCAAACATAAAATGTACATTAATGTTATTACATTCCGAATAAAAACAACTGGGCCGAGGTGAGCCTCTCAAATTCTATGTAAATTGTAGTTTATTTGGCATTCTCTTCTAAAACATATCTGTAGGCCTACTGCATGTGCACGCATGACAAAAAGAACGAATGCTCTAGCAATATCAGTTCATCCATTATTTTTGTCACATGTGACATGGTCACCTCTCAAGAGAGAATAGACTCTTTATTCTGCCACCTGGCTGCTTTGAGCAGATCAAACTAAAAAGTATTGCTTGTTTGACAGATTTGACAGTGGTCTGGATGTCAACAGGGCACAATATTTGACTTTAATTATATGAAACAAAATATTTCACAGGTAATCCGTATTATGAATGTTTTTCTTTTAAAAAATGCATACTTTAAATGGGGTGCGGGGGCATTTCCATTGGTGTGGAAATTTGCCACCGCTCCTAATTTTGATTAGCCTGAATGCAAATATATATCTGCATTAATGGTATCTATTATAACTTTGTTTTAAAAAACTGACAAAGGGTTGATAAAATGTGTATTTCTACGATCTGATATCCACTTCTTTTGATGTGTGAAAATCCGAAACGAATGATGACAGAATAACGAGAACAAATGAAAAGTGATATATTTGCTTCAGTTCATATCCAAACACCTCAATCAAACATTAAACTATCTAAATAGCAAAAGAAAAGAGAAATTTGGCCAACCAAAACCTGTTTCATGCTTCTATTGGTAATTTAGTCAACGAGGTTTGTAAGAACTGCAAGAGAACCCTTTTAAAGGGATCTAGTAACATTGTCAAAATACACAAAACTTACTTAATTATCAAACTCTAGGTTTTTGACAATTTAATGGGGCTGAGTAACTAAAAGTAAGTCAACTGATGGAAACATCGATTTTTGAAATGTAATAATGAGGTAATTTATTTGGTTTACAGGGCCACTTTCATGGAGAATCATCATTGCATTTAAGTCAACCCAGAAACCAAAACCAGAGCCACATCATCTGCAAATAAATGGTGCCTAGAACCAGAGACAAAGCTTTAGCATGGGGGCTCACGCATCAAAGGAGGCAGGCCAGCAAGGGGTGAACACTACATCCATGCAGGGGCATGAGGGAACCGTGCAGTCGGGTCCACACTCAAAGCTCCCAGAGGATGAAACACCATACCCTGGACCAAAACTTGAATACTCATTCACCAACATCACAGCTAAAAGGAATACTGAAGGTATACCATATATGATTCATTCAGCGAAAAAATTAATATTTTTATTTCGGGGGCTCCTTTTCTGGGGCTACTTTTCCAACTTTCGGGGGCTACTTTTATCATCTCGGGGGCTACAAATTTCCGGGCTCTTTTTCAAATTTCAGGGGCTGCTATGAAGCTCTAATGCTGTAAGTGAACTTCTGATAAGCATTTGATCACGATTCAAACAGAAATTTTTTTTTTCGGGGGCTCTTTTGGGCATTTCGGGGGCCAATTTGCCCGCCGCCCCCGTGTATTTTTTTCGCTTTATTCATTACTTACAGCAGGGCTCCACACTTTTTTGTCAGTGGCCCGGTCAGGCCAGTAAAATAATTTCTTCCCCTTTTCTGATGGCCCGAAAGAAAAATTTACTGGCCCGAAAATTGTATTTCATGAGTAATCTTTTTACTATTCAAAATATCACTTTTTCCTGATCAAACCTGTAAATTATAGATGAAGCATAACATGGAAGAAAACAAGTATTTCTCATTTTGTCAATGTCCGGTTGAAAATCTGCTTGCCACCAAAATATGATTTTTATACATTTTTGCTAGCCCGAAGTGCAATTTCACTGGCCCCGAGCCAGCAGGCCAGTTCAAGTTGTGATCAATGCCTAATTTTGCCATTTATTTGAATTTATAACTAAAATTTGATTTTGTTTCCTTCAATGTTTTCCAATGCCTTTGCAGCCAAGTTCTCGGTTGATGGTGAATCAATCTCGTTGATGACAACAGATGTGGAGTCCTACCATTCCACATTAGTCCAGGCCTATCAGGATGGCTTCACACTAAGCAAGTTCCAGACCATCCCAGGAGTCAACAGTCCTGAATTGCTGTGCCAAGGAATTTTCACCCGACCAATTGGACTGTAAGAATATTAATAAGATAAAATCAATATATGCCAAAGGGGAACCAAATTATTTTTTAATGGCAGAACCAATGGGTGGAATTCACAAAGGAGGTTTGTAGGAGGTTTGTACAAACCATGGTTTGACCAAGGTTTACATCTATGGAATGCCATTTGTAAACTGATGGAGAAGGAATGTAAACTCCATACTTGTTAACAATGTTGATTTACAAGTTACGGTATGCGAGCAGCATTCCATAGATGTAAACCATCGTCAAACCATGGTTTGTACAAACCTCCTTTGTGAATTCCACCCATTGAGACTACATGCTCCAAGAGCTTTGAGACTTTGGTGATTAAATGCTATATAAAAATGGACAATTATTACAGGGGGGAGGTGTTGAATGAAGAGTTGTGATTAATCGCTATGTTGCGTTTAATCGCAAGTCAGAAAATGCGCCTAAATGCGCAATTCTGATTGGCTCAAGTGCACATGTTTTCTAACTTGCGATCAATCACAACTTTGCGATTAATCGCAACTCTTTATGCAACATCCCCCAGATCAATTATTTCCCTGTCGTCTAAATGCTAATTTTTAATTAATTTTTTTTGTTTACAAATATTTATAATGAAAATTACTTTCTTATTATAAAGATAAAACATAGTTCATGGAGCGTTATAGACTTACAATGAAAACTGTTGTTCTCATTTTGTATGTAGTGACTATTACAGGGCTCCACACTTACCTTTTTTGTCAGTGGCCCGGTCAGGCCAGTGAAATAATTTCTTCCCCCTTTCTGGTGGCCCGAAAGAAAAATTTACTGGCCCAAAAATTGTATTTCATGAGTAAACTTTATACTAGTTATTCAAATTACTCTTTCCTGATCAAACCTTTGATTATTATGAAACATGACATGGATTTTTCAAATTTTGTCAATTTTGGGTTGAAAATCTGCTTGCCTGATCGGGCCACCAAAATATGACTTTTATACATTATTGCTGGCCCAAAGTGCAATTTCACTGGCCCCGGGCAAACGGGCCAGTGCGAGTGTCTAGCCCTGACTATCATATTTCTGTTAATCATCTTCCCATTTCTTTAATATATTTCCTTTTCTACAGTCCTTCTGGTGGAGAATGGAGGCTAGAAATTAGCAAAAACTTCATGAAACCACAAGAGTTCTTCTCTGTGAATGAGTGGAAAAGCAATGAGGGGACAAATGTATCGGTTCCCGTCATGAAAAAGGTAGGATTGGAAATGGCTTTACCTCTAATCACCTCTTGCCTTGTCCAATACCCCTAGGCCATGGCTCGACACTAGCACTTGCCCGCTTGCCCGGGGCAAGTAAAAATTAGTGTCTGGCAAGAAAAATGTAATAAATTGTCTAGTTTGCTTGCCCAATCGGGCAACTAAATAATTGTTCAACTATGAGAGAACAATGTTATTTCATACATGTATGTGTAAATCTCACCTAGAAGTAAGAGGGCAAGTAAATTTAATATTGGGGCAAGTAAGATGTCAAAATTTATGATTTTACTTGCCCGAACAGGCCAGTACAGAAAAAAGTTAGTATGCAGGCTTGCCTAGGCGTACCATAATTTCTCATTTTTGTCAAATAATAATTTAATATCCTTACATTATATTGATATCAGGGTCATAATCAACTGTTCAGGCTACATGTGACCTATCACCACAAAACCCTAATGAAGTGACGTCGCAATACTTTGATTTTCTGATTTGGATATATCTGAATTCTCCAAAATCTCAACCCACAAGTGTTATACTTCGGTAATAACAACCATAGTCCATATAAGGGTCAGAATTTCGGCAATGAGATAGACAGTGTATTAAAAAGCCAAGTATTTTCTTAATTTTCGTGGATCCTCAATTTGTTAGCAGGTCTTGAAATAGGTACCAGCATGCTGGACTGGGGTCACAGCATTATGTTTATGCCAAGATTTTACTAATTTACTTTTTTTCTTGACCATGACATTTTTATTTTTCAACATTTGGGTGACGTCAATGACGTGCATTAGCGATTTGTATTATACAATTGTTTTCATTATACATGATTTGCAATTAAATGTTCTCTTGTTAGTACAATATGGCATCTATTTTGTTTTCTTAAATCATATATTTTCTTTTAATAGGTTGAGGAGATGTCCAAAAATGGCGCGAGGTTTGTCTGCATTGAGATAACGGGAAAGCCCACCGACTCATCTCGTTCAAATGGTAAGAATGCAACTTGAATATCAGTCTGGATTTTATGGTATCTATAGGCATTGAAGTGTTCAGAATGTAGAATTTTCAGCCTAGGAGTCATACTCTCCATTGAATCGGCGATCATGCATGATTTAAAAAATCACATAAAAGGGATAATTTTGTATGATGGGGAATGTTACATTATAACTAACATGAATAAGGTATCCAAAGATACTCTTTTAGGGTATTTTGTTTTTGTTTGGTACCAATACTTGATTGGTCACGCATGATACCCCTGCAGGTTTTTTTTTCTTGAATTCTTATGATGGTAATCACACACCAGCCTGAACTTGAGAACAACAAACATGTATAATACATGTGGTCAAAATGTTCCTTTTATTGGTTGCTTCCTTGATGCTATCAGCAGAAAATAATACTCTCATTTGGAATATTTTGACATTTTTGTATAAATTAGAAATGTTAATTTTATGTTTCATTTCAGTAATTGGAGTTGATCTGTTCTTCCATCTCCCTCAACACACCAACTCGCCGTTGTTCGTGTACCGCGGCGTTAATGTGCCCGTCACCTACAGCATGCTACAGATGGATGATGGACTGTTTGATCTGCACTACCAGTGCCATACAGATCTCGACCAGCAGCTGACATCAGTGCTACAGCAAGGCTGGAAGCTAGTCGATGTATGCCTGGATTCATTGTCATTAACAAAATGTAAGCAGTAATGTGAACATTTTACCACTCAAGGTAAAGTTGATGTTTTTAGGATTTGGAGAAAGATTCTCTTGTGCTACTTTGAAAAGGATAAAATCCTTTTTGAAAATGGAATTTTCACAAGTACATGTATGTGAGCACTTGGTGGGGAATCTTTCTCATTTATAAGTCCTTTATAGTAAATTTGCTCTCACATGGCTTCCAAACAAACTGAAGGACTCCCACCAAAAATTCATAATTTCAGATAGAGGAAAACTGACCAGAAATATAAAATGAACCATTGTTCATTATCATTTACAAAAAACATCTTCAGAAATAACCAACACTCAAGGGATTAGCTTTCATATAAGGAGCCTGTACTCCTTTCTGCTAACCCCTATTTGGGCCATTCTTGGTCACGTGTGTGACCCAAAACATGAACAATTTTGAAATAGGATGCTTATATTTCAGTAAGTATAAGAGGTATAATGATTTTTACTTTGTATGTGACTTGAATATGTTGAAGTCTTTCAGACTTAACACAAAAGATTTTATAAGGATTACGTTACTCAATGTCAGAGGTCAAATGGCATGGGTCACGTGTGTGACTTCGCACGGAGCGCTTTTTTCATAACTCAATTTCATTTGGGAAATCCTTTAAAATATGAAAAGCTATAATGTTCATCTTATTACCAGACAAGTATTATAGATCTGTAAGTACAAAAATAGCAATGAATAAGAATTTTATCAAACCATTGTTTTTTATTGTATTTAATTATGTGGTAACGTCTGGTCACTGTGTGACATTTTGGGGTGGTCACGTGTGTGACATGTACAATATGAATGGAAAAATGGGAATTTTATAATATCAGGTTTAGAAAGGAATGAAAGGTTCAATTTTTACAAAGTTGGTATCAACATGTACAGGAAAGTGAAAAGAATAAGCTTGCTAACTATCCTTTCAATATCTTGATTATTTTCTGGGTTATGATTTTAGAAAAATATTGAAATATGTAAATTTATGCAAATGAGTATGAAAGTTTCTTTGTTTAATGTAAATTATATATTTCATGAAACTTTACACATGGATCATTCCAAAAATGGAATAAAACAACAGAAAAATAAAACTTCAATTTTTCCAAAAAAGTTTCACTTTTCAAAGAATGGCCCTATTACACTGTCATATGAATGTCTTCTGTTATTCTGTATTTTTGTATGCATTTGATAATTTTTTATGACGAGTGTTGAATAACTGAATTTAATTTTATATACCTTTAATGTAATAAAATGTTTATTTATATATTGTTTGATGGACAGCTGATGCATTTTCCTCTGGGCACATGACGATGAGTTCCATGTGGTTCTTTGAGAAGGAAGCATCACACATAGAAGATTCCATACCACGCTGGGAAGGAACTATCATCTCTTACCAACACCAAGTCAAGGTAAGACTTAAAGGGACTTAGTAACATTGTCCAAATCCTCAAAATCCAATTGGAATTCTAGCGGTTCCCTCATACCTTGTTGTATTCGGAATTAACAAAAAAAGCATGGGACAGGTTTCGGTTTTTCAAATTTCCCTTTCGTTAAAAAGATATTTACGATTGAAGTGTTCAGATGTTAAATTATCCACTGGACCGCGAAAACCGTGTACAAAGTGAGTGCAATTAGTTAGTGAATATCACTTTGCATTTTTGCTCATTACTCGGCCATATAAAGTCCATTTAACTTGAAATGTTCACACAACACCCAGTGGACATATCATATAACAACAATATACATTGTATCAACCCCTCATAACTTTTGCACATGTCAACAAAGTTACTAGATCCCTTTAAACTAGTTCCACACCGGATTGTGCAATCCCCAAAGTGTTAAAGGGGAATTCCACCCCAGAAATGTGATGTTTGCTATAAAATGAAATGAATATGAAGAATCATGATCGAAAATCTGAGCCAAAACGGTAGAGCAATACAAAAGTTATGACAGGATGAACTTTGCTCCGATTTTTAGTATCGTTAGCAATTGCTATCGATCGTGACGTCACTTGCGAGCTGCAGCCATTTTGACTTCTACATGGAAATTTTACAAAATTTAAATTTTCTTAATAACAAAACACATTTATGAGTTTACAAATTCCAAAGAGGTTGGCCCATCGATATTCTTCTATGAATTCGTGAAAACAAGCAGAGAAAAAATAATTTTTAGCAACGAAAATGAGAAATAAGTGTATTTTCATGTACTAAAGCCATGGCGAGTTGCTCGTCAATGATGTTGCATATGGCGGCAATTTTGAAACGTTCGCTCATTACTACATGATGTTCAAATAGGTATAACTTCCGTGTTTCTTGTCTGATTTTGATCAAATTTTCACCAATTATGCCTCTTAGTCTGCTTATTCAAATAACGAATGGTTTTATCAGGCCCGGAATACCCCTTTAATACAGGGCCAGCGATTTTTCCCATAGGCAATGGTTTAATTTTGTTTCCTCTTTAATATTGTAATCCAACAGTTAAAACTGAATTTGTTCATTTGTAAAACATCTCTATGAAACATACTCCTATTTCAAAGTGAAGGGAATACTCTTTTTAAAATCTTGAATGTTTTTTTTATGACATCACAGTCAAACAAGAAAAGAGTATATTTTTTAAAAACATTGCCTTTGTGGTCATAAAGTCAAGTGTAATTAGATGGTCATGTAAACTTTCCTGTTTCTTGGTTGATTTTGCTGAAGATTTCACTGATTATTTCTCATATCTTATTTGAAACAACAATTTACCAGAGCGTCGATAGCCTTTGGGAATTCAAAAGCGTTATAGGGTCTGTACGCGGAGTTGATTGCATCCTAGCTCCACGCCACACAACGTACATGGCTATTAGCTATGTACGTGGTCTTAAAGGGGTCTAGTAACTTTGTTGACATGTGCAAAAAGTGATGAATGGTTGATGCAATGTATATTGTTGTTATGTCATATGTCCACAGGGTATTGTGTGAAAATTTCAAGTCAAATGGACATTGTATGGCCAAGTAATGAGCGAAAATGCAAAGTGATATTCAGTAACTCACTGCACTCACTTTGTACACAGAAGAAAAACTCGCCCGGAGTTTTTCTTATCTGAATACTTCAATCATACATATCTTTGTAACGACAGGGAAATTTGAAAAACCGAAACCTGTCCCATGATTTTATTGTTAATACGAATACAACAAGGTATAAGGGAACCGCTAGAATTCAAATTTTATTTTGAGGATTTGGACAATGTTACTTAGTCCCTTTAAAGACGCTTTCATGGAACAAGCCCTTGGGTTCCGTGACCAATTTATGAATGCTTTCTTTAATATCCATACAGAATTCCAAGAATGTGAAGAAGTCTTCTAGGAGTACCTGGGACCCTGTCCTGGTGGAGATGGGTGAGCAAGGCTGGGAGCTGGCCTGCATCCTGGAGACTCCCGAGACCAGGCAGACGGGATCAAATTCAAGGACCATAACCCTTCTCCTGTTCTTCCAAAGACCCGTCGTATCACCATCATCTCAGTCTTGACACACTGCATAAAGGAAGTTAAATTAAAGGTTGTTCGAAGGATTAAAGGATTGGTAAATCAAGTTGCATGCTGCCACCTTGTTACCACCTTGTGCATGGTGTGAAATACACACGGCTCTGAATTGGGGAGTGTGCACAAACCAGCCTAGTTACAAATGGCGAACGCTGGTGTAGCATTCCTAGCATCTCCATGTATGATGATCTTTAACTTCAGGAGAAATATTTGGGAGAGGCCAAAGACACCTGGAACCTGAGGAAAATTGATTAAACTAGAGTCTTTCAACTGCAATCCGAGATTATCTCAACCCCAATCCTGTCCTACCTAAGACCTGTCTTGACACACTCCATCAAGGATGTTAAATTAAAGATGGTTTGCATTGGTAAATTAAATGCACTGTGCCTTCTTGCAAACACCTTGTGCATGGTGTGAAATACACACATGCTCTGAATTAGGAGTGTGCACAATCTAGCCTAGTTGCAAAGGGTAAAACGCATAGCATTCCGAACATCCCCACATATGACAATCTTTAATTTCAGGAGCAATGTTTAGGAGAGACCAAAGACATCTGGAACCTGAGGAAAATTGATTAAACTAGAGTCTTTCAACTGCAATCCTTGATTACCTCGATTCCAATCCTGTCCTACCTAAGACCTGTCATATCACGCAAATTTCTAGCTTCTGGATACATGCAGTCCCTCAAATAGGATGTTGAAAAGATCTGATGTACATTTAGACCCAAACCGAGCATGGTGGCTTGCGGTCAGAGTGTCTTCCTCATGCACGGGAGGTCCCGGATACGAACCCAGACCGGGTCATACCAAAGACTTTAAAAATGGTCATCATTTATAGAATGGAGAAGGGAAAGTTAATCACACGAGTTACCAGAGGACTGGCCCCCTTCTGTAGCTTTTGCTACAATTAGTAGATGTGTGGCCTAGGGCTAATGAATCAGAGATAGGCGCCGCCTTATGTGCCAAAATTGGCACAGGAAGGATTTTAACTAACATTTAGACCCACCAACAAATTATTTCATGCAGTGCCCTCTATACCAAACTGAACTACCCCTTAAATCTGTCTTTCTTCAAACCAGCTAGATATCTAGTTTCTTGAAACAGCGCATGTAGGGATTTGAATGGAAGTGTATAATATCTCAGAGAACATAATCATTAGCCTGTTGCTTACAGGAACCTGGTCACCTATGACCTAGCTATGAACAAACTATATTGGGATTTCAGAATCTCAGAGTGAATGGGTTAACAAAGTAAAATGGATCAACCTGTATTAAAGACCTATGCCAATTTCCTATGCTTCCACAGACCCATCAATAATAGCCTACTTTTATTAGGACCAAAATCCACCATGAAAGTTATGAAAAATGGTTTATAACTTGGAGATACTGTAGACCCACCGAACGTCAAAACCACTGATTTCTTCTTGACTGATCTTTTTAAAGCCAATCATATTATCTCCAGCTCTAGCTCCCTGACTTTCTACACAGTATATGAGATACATTGATTGGTGAATAAGACTTTGTATTATCTAGATAACCACAGGGACTAACCAGAATGGACCAAACTTTAAGGCTGGAATTCATAAAGGAGGTTTATGTAAACCATGGTTTAAACCACGGTCTACATCTATGAAGTGCCATTTGCAAACCGATAGAGAAAGAATAATAATTTTTAAATGCATCTTACTTGAGAACAATGTTGTAGCTACACATTTTCTAAAGGCACCAATTAAATGTCTGTCTTCTCAGATGGTAAATTTTTAATTGGTGCTGCTGGTTAGTGCAACGTCCATATCATTAGGAATTTGATACCAATAAATATTCCATGTCAACCATAAGACGTATAATCAGATATAAAGGCAAATCTAAGTTGATGGATAAGGCATAACTATTTTGTGATTCTTTGGCTGCCTATATTCATAATGCAATGCTTGTGTGCGTAGGGTAATTACATGCGCAATGAATCTTTGCGATTAGTGTATAATCGCACAAAGTAACCTCACTCACAGTACATACAAACATATGCGCCATAGAGTACAGAAGCCATGACGTCATAAAAACACTTGTTTAGAATTTTCAAATTTGGACTCCATTTTTCAGAAAGAGCATAACAAATAATGTCCAAATACTGAAAATAAAAGGTATAGGTTACGTATTGGCTGAGATATGCCCATCCGAATGAATTTTACTTCAATGGGCAATCAGTGTTATAGTGCACTGGTTCATAAATTTATGAACCAGTGCACTATAACACTGATTGCCTATTGACCAAAAAAATCATTCGAATGGGCATATCTCAGCCAATACGAAACCTATTCCTATGATTTTCGGTATTTGGACATTATTTGTTATGCTCTATCTGAAAATGAAGTCCAAATTTGAAAATTCTAAACAAAATGTTTATGACATCATTTATGACATCACACTTCACCACTCTATTGACTCATCGAACAGTTGTCCCCTAATATGGATTTTGATGGCACAAAGGTTTTGAGAGATATATATACAATGTATGTAGATTGGCATTAAGCAGGACTTCATAAATGTAGACTATGATTGAAATCATGGTTTACAGAAACCTCTTGTGTGAATCCCAGCATAACTCTTCAGCAGTAAATTCGGAGGTGATTTTTAAGTGCAATTATAAAAGTAAAATACAGTTTATTTTTGTACAGTTAAATTGATGTATCAGATGCAAAGGATAAATCAGTTAAATGTAGTAAGTTGTGTACCTGATCATTTTATTGTTTATATGATTGAAGATGAAATGTTAATAATTCTCTCCTATGAGGTAGATAGACATTATTTTAACGGTTGTATGAAGTGTTCTTCCATGAAGGTTGTTTGCCTTTTTGCCTTTTCAAAGAACAGGTTGGTCCTGTATAATAATGTGAGTATTGTTATGATGAATTTCTAATGCCTTTTTGCCTTTTCAAAGAACAGGTTGGTCCTTTATAATAATGTGAGTATTGTTATGATGAATTTCTAATGGGCAATTTACGTTATGAAGGGTTTATATGCAAACACCAATAAATACATTTTTACCAATTTGAGATAATTATTTTTAAACATTTTAATCTTTGAAGTGAACTGAAAAACAATGAAAATGATAAGAAAATGTGTGAATTAATCATATCTTCAAAACTACATCTTGATATACAATCAGTGAGGTGTAATTGAAATCAAAACACGATGATTTGTAGTTTGTGAGCTTTATCTAAAGAATAATCCAAATTTCGTTATCCGTTTTTTGCAATTAAGAACTCTTCATAATATAATCTGCTTATATTGCTGGACATGCATACCCTTTATGCACAAGTTGATGTACAAGTAAATATTACATAATTTATATACCCGCAAATTCTTCCTGTGAGAGCCACATATAGGCATTTTTGTGAAATGTAATAAAACGTGGCTATTTGGTTGCGATACATGAGCATACATGTACGTGGCAGAACTGTGTTTTCGTGCCACTTACGGCAAGGCAAGAGTTGATAATAGCCATGTCGTGGCAGAATTTTGATCATTTTCAATTGTTTGCTCTGGCTTGGAAGTGACACTTAAACCCAGTACTGTCATATTGTCACGTATCACCACATCTTAATCACAAAATTGCTGCCGAATAGCCTTGTTTCATTGCATTTCACAAAAATGCCAATACATGGCTCTTACGGAAAGGTTTTTCGGGTATGTGACTGGGACATTAGGCATCTTTTCTTTCAAGATGACGCACACTATAGCTTCAGCAGGCAAATTGCTTTGACATCACTAGGTTTTCTACAATGTTTGAAGCCTAAAAGAGCATTTAGTTTGTATGAATTAAATCCTTATTGCAGAGTTCATGTAGATGTCGGACGATACATATATCTGTGTATAATCTAAATGCTATTTACTGGACTATAAGAAAAGGATCCATGTCGTTTTTATATCTGTATTATATCTACATATATGCCAAAGTTATATTTTAATATTTAAATGATAAAAATGTATAAACTCTGCATGCATTTTTTTCTATAGCCTTTTGAGTATGATAGTATTTTTGATTTACATGTACATGCATTTTGCCATTTAAATGCAATTTATGTGCGTATACACCCTAAAATCCACTACGTGCCTGCAACAGCTACTAGTATATCACACTTGCGGAGTTTGTTTTATACAGTATACCGAAGAAGAAGAAGTTTGTATGAATTAAATCATAATTATGTACATTTGTAGATTTCAGACAATACATTTTATACTTGTGTCAATTATCTCAATGCTTTAATTTACGGGACAAGGAATAAGAATACATAATATATCGTTTGTATTTCTGTATTATGCCAACATTATATTTTAATGAATATACTTGTGGAATGATATATCAGTGATAAGTAAGTAAAACATATATATGCATGCATTTTTTCCATAGGTTACTTGTCAGTGTACAAGTGTTTTTGTTTGATGATATAATGAATGAGCATGAACAATTCATCTATACATATTTCGTATACAAGTACATTGATGTCTTTTCTAATCTTAAGTTTCATTCTGATGAACATTTTGGGGATCATATCAAGAGTGGAAAATAAGGGTTTAAAGCAGTATTGCCGGGAAAGTTATGGAAATCGACGCTATATTGGCCAGACTAATTGATCAGCATGGTTGAAATGGTATATGAGAGGGTTTATAATTATGGTAAAATCTGAACCATAACATCGTTAAATGCTGAAGTGTGACAACATTTCTGTGCGCATCGCTGGGTTTACTTAGGCAAGCGTTTCAAGGCTTGTTCCGCCCATATTCGCCGGCCGAATTTCTTGTGGCCAACCGTTAAAATTCACATACATTGTACAGTTTGCGTGTGGTTTGTACACAGCAATAGGGATGAATTAAGTCTCTTGTACAGTAGGTGCTATTGTGGGGTCTTTTGTTTGTTTAAAAACATTTTATTGCTCAAATAGTCAATTTAAAAACAGTTTTTGTCCAAATTTTTAACCTCTTTAATACAAGGTAATCATGTCCTTGCTTTTTATACAGCAAAACCTCTTTATAACAAGCTGTAACTTGGTACCTGATATAGCGTGGTGATTTCACAGGTCCAGGTTCAATGTATTATACTGGTTTTAAGCCCTGATACAACAAGATATCTGATGTAGCAAGGTCAATTCAATAGACCTAGGGTCCTCGTTATAATGAGGTTTCACTGCATTCAATGTTTGTTTACCATGATATAACAAGACACCTGTTATAACAAGGTAATTATCTATGGGGCAGGGGCCTGATTACGGACCAGCGACATTTACCATGGTAATTAGCATCATTGGCTCTTACTCATCAATGTCAACATGCTAGAATAACGTACAAATCAACAGAAAGTAGCAGAGCACACATACCGCCCTTACTCATTCAACCGTAACGGATTACACGAGCATATCTAGAGATCAGTGGAACTAGGGCTGGTCCTGGGTCATGATCGTGCTCTCGGCCACTGGTCCCAAGGACCTCATAATAAAGATGATTTTGTTCATATCCGAGCTCTGTATAACAAGATTCCACTGTACAGTATTTTACTTTCAGTATGGGCATAAAGGTGGACAAATTTTTATTTTGCTTGTCCAATTAGGATCAAAGGATATAATTGTATTGCAATATGTCACATTCTTTTATACCAGAAGTTTCTTTATATGAAACATACTTTACATTTGATGGAATATATGTATATCTCCTGTCTTTCATCTATGCATAATGTTGTTATTTCCTCATTCCACAAATTATATAATGGTGCAATTTAGGAAAATTATGGTATATATTTTTCACATTGATTTTACTGTACAATAAATGATCTAGTTTTAAGCAACAAATAATGAGCTGTTTTATCTGTGAATTTATTAGACAGTAGTGGTATGAATTTATATATGGACATTTTGTAATGTGTTTGTGTGTATGACTTTACGTGGGTGTTTTAAGTCTGCATGTTTAATTTTGAATATGAATTTTATAATTAAAAAAACAAATGTAAATCTTTTCCTTTTTTCTGATTGAGTTTGAATTATTAATGATTATTTTTTCCCCCAGATTATTTGTATAAAAAAAATAATATATATACATGTATATAAAGCATAAACAGATTACAACAAAAAGTGTATAATATGCATGTGCGGTGTGTGTGTCTGTGTATTAACACGTACTCCCCACCCCCTCTCCCAGACCTTTATTTTTTGCTTATTGCTTGCTCATACGTTAGCCATGTAGTTCTGAATTATAGCTAAAATTTAAAAGCTTCTGGGGGCTCTGCTCCATGGACTGCACTTGATGTGGTTCGATGCTTAGGTGCTAGCAGATTAGAATAGCTTTTAAAGCCGCATTGACACACTAAATAAGACACGACCACTCGATCTAGACCGCACCTCCAGTTTATATTCCCTCGCAGAATCTTTTGGAGGACAACAAAATCCATGCATTTCTCTATTTTATTTACACAGATTTCCTCTTTTGTTTTGTATTGTTTTGGGCAAATTATTGGGGAGAGGATGCCCCCTCATGCCCAATTTGCTCATGCCCCCCTCCCCCGTTGTAGGCTACCCCCTTGGCATAGCTAGGTCAGACCATCGATCGATGGGCCAGACTGATTGGGGGATGATGCATGCAATTATTTTGTTGGGTACACGTACATTATGTATTTCTTTATTTTGTAATATATTATGTGGTACACAATTATGTTTGGGCATGCATGTACCCCCCTCCCCATACTCCGCCACTCCCCCTGTAGCTATACCACTGGTTGGAGGAACAGTGGCGGAACTACGGGGGGGGGGGGGGGGGGGGGGGGGGGGGTTAGGGGGTTTAAACCCGGCCCCCCCCCCCCCCCTTGGCCATGGGCTGCCAAGTGAAAATTTGATGTGCATAGAAAAACGCCATCATGTGTCCAGACCCACACAGTATCCGCATCGTCATTGGGTCAAACCCCCCCCCCCCCCCCTTAGCAAAAAAGCTAGATCCGCCCCTGAGGAATATGGGGGTCTAATGAAGGCCACAGTAACTCAGGTGTTATCCAGTTAGGCTCGGAATTATAACATAAGTATATAGACCATTTGTATAATAATACACACAGAAAGTTAGTATATAGACCAATAATTACCCCAATAATTCCTAGACCCCTCAATACCCCTTTGGAGTCCTGCCCCCCCCCCCCCCCCCCCCATGCACTCCCTTCCCCCATCCCCTCCTTCTTTATGAATCCGGATTATCAGCTGGAGCTGTGCGGCCACGCCCATATTCGCACGCATGCTTTTGTTTATAGAAGCGCGCACGACTGTTATTGTTGTGGGTTTTTTTCCCGATCGCGTTACGTTGCGAAATAGCTCCGTTGGCGAAATCGGATACGATTCTGACAATTTTACGATTGACGTAAATATGGTTTCCTTTTCCCTGAATGTTATGTGCAGACATTGAATTTTGAGTTGATTCGATCATCTTCACGCTGCATAGACACGCGGGTACCTACAAGTTATAGGTTGGTTTAACATCATAAATTAATGATGTTGTTTATATTTTGGATTTTGGTAACCATTGCGCTCGCGGGCACATTCAAGGCTAGCGTGTCCGAATTCGGATACAAGAAGTTAGCTCGATTACGCCTTCAATCCTTGAACCCGTTACATTTAACATTTTGACATTTTATTTGGGAGTGTTCAAGATATTTAACGTATGTATATGATCAATCTTGAGTTGTGAGTGTGTAGTCTAATTCGAGATGCTAGATGATACAATGATGTAGTGTGAAAATTAATGTGCAAGCTAGAAAAGATGATATCTATCATACCGTAGCTACACCAGTAACGGATCACTTTTTTGTGGATACAATTTCTTGCTAAGACAAAATATTTTTTATGGACCATCATACATCGTTGGAAAGCTAAAATGGTGCAGATTACGAATATTGTAAATTCAAACTCATTTCGTCACTAATAAGCAAATCAATGCGCGTTTTACGAACCCCTTACGCTGCACCAGTAACGGATCACCACTTCACCAGTAACGGATCACCTGGCTATTTTAAAAATAATTGACCAATTAGTAATTACCTTAATTTTTTCATCAAAGTGTTTGCAAATTAGCAATTATTATCCAGGAAAAATGTTACTTCTTAAACGTGCTTCCTTATTTAGTTATGAAGAGTTGAATTCTGCCATGCACATGATCCTTATGAAATTTTAGCAAAAAGCATACAAAAACCCAAATTTACCAAAATATCCAAGTAATTTTCGATTTTTAAGTTAGAAATATCACAGATTCTAGTGAAATACATTGTTACAGCAAAACAAAATTAATTCTGATCTTTTGTTTTGTTTTTATAAGGATTTGAAAATGGGTGATCCGTTACTGGTGTAGATAATTTCTGCTGTAATTATACATTAAATTTGCCTATTTTTTACTATAAGCCTGGCCTGCACCCAAACACCCGGAAAATGCTGTGGGATGTATCCCAGAACATCTTTCTGTGTAAATAATATATGAATTCTAGATCCGTGGAAATATTTTTG
>JBAMJV010012716.1:0-26248 GCA_037951105.1 Echinarachnius parma
ATCTTTAGTAATCTTATTTGCATCACACCACTGTGTTTCAAGTTATCAGTTATTTCCAATAAATTGATATCTGCTTGAATAGGTAAAAAAGGAATGAGAAATATTAGAGTCATCAGCAAATGGTCTAAAATTAAAGTAGTCTGATGATCTAGACAAATCATTAATATACATTTGTTTAAAGTGTAGCACCTAGAACAGATCCCTGGGGCACCCAAAATTGTATTGAAGATATGGCAGAAGTGGAACCATTATGATGCACAAGATAGAGCACGTAATAATGATGATGAAGATGATGAGTATTAAAGTGCGACAACATTATTTTTTTCAATTTAGAACTGTCAAGACGTGTTATATAATTTATAAAAGATGCAAAATCCATCTTTTCATAAGCTTTATTTAGCGAAAATTACGAGCGAGTTGATGGTGCAACGACCTGAATGGGTTAGGGTAAAAGGGCATTCACATTTGAGCCCTTACCGGGGTACCTGCAGTCGGGCATGAATATATTCATTGCTTATTTTAGTGGGCATGGCGAGAAGTCCTGAAAGAATGGGTACATGGACCGGGTTCACGGGGTATAATTTTAGAAGGGTCCATAGGGCTGAGCCCCCAGAAGCTTTTTGACTGATGAAAACAAAATGTGTGTTTATAAGGATGTAAGGGATGAAACTGTGAAAGTTTATTTTAGGGCGCTTGTTAATCCCTAGCTATCAAATCGTAAGTTACTATAGTGCAATGTATTACGAACATTCAGAATTGCAGTAATTTCTTCTTTAAAAAAAATAAGAATTAGTATAACACCCAAATAGACGTCCACATCATTTGATGACCATTCACCTTTAATAACAGTTTTAATATCAATGGATCATTACACCAAACAACATAGCAGAGGCGTCGATCCGTTTTGGCGACTGGGGGGGGG
The DNA here is from genome assembly GCA_037951105.1 of Echinarachnius parma. Lineage (NCBI taxonomy): Eukaryota > Metazoa > Echinodermata > Echinoidea > Clypeasteroida > Echinarachniidae > Echinarachnius > Echinarachnius parma. The sequence continues at coordinate 923 of JBAMJV010012716.1, forward strand.
GGCAAATTGTCCAGAGTCACCAGTGAGATAGCCAAAACCCTACATTGGCATATCCAGAATTTGAAGACTGCAGGGGCGTCGATCCGTTTTTGCAATTGGGCGGGGGGGGGGGGGGGGGCGGTGGCAACATTTTCCGGAGTCTTCGATGAGGTGGCTAGAAGCACCACATTGGCATGCACAGAATGAAGACTGCGGGTGGGGGCAGAAAATAGTTTCTTCTTGGTGGATGTGGTGTGGCAAGATCGGTAGAGCGCGCGCTTTCTGATCTCGAGATCCCAAGTTCGAACCCTGCCCACTCCGTTTGTCCTTCAGCAAGACAATTAATCCACATTGCTGCTCTCTACCCAGGAGTATAAATGGGTACTTGGTCGGGTGTTAATTAGCCTTCAGCGCCCGGTGGGCAGCTTGGGCTAGTATGCTCCCCTGGGAGTTGAGATGGTGCACAAGATAATTGTGCGGGTTTGAACTGTACCTGATGACCAAGGGTAATAATGCGCCTCTGAATAGGCAACTAGATAGATGGCGCTCTATAAAAGCTATATATTATTATTATTATTATTGCCATTAGCCCATGTAAATGAATTGTACTTCAATGTATACTTCAATATACCATATTCAAACGTACTGTATCGCAGTTCATTTCGCTATAGAATTCACCTATCATGTCCCTGGCTGACATCGCTATGCTTGTGAAAAGAGTTTGACTAGAAGGCCGACAAAGTCAGCATACCCACGCCGCAGTGTACAAAATATTGACAATGAGACTGCACACTGTTTACTTTTGTATAATCAATCCATTTTCCCCTATTTTCCTGATTCTAACCAGTCTAGATGTATTCAATATGTAAAAATGAACATCTGTTCATCTTCACATTAGTGTCGGGTCAATAATAATTATTAAATAAATAAATGTATTTTTCGGAAACTTACCAATTTCTTGGCGCTTCAAAGTTCAGATCAGCGTGTTGCAATTCAATTCCGTTCCGTATTAATTAACCCGGAATCGAAAGTACCGTACCATAACATATGGTACCGTGCGCGCGATCGCGATGCACACCTGGACTAAACTTGTTAGTTGCTGCTCGATTGGATTCAGCGAGGTTACCGTACCGCGCCTATAACGTGCAGATATTATTTAGGCACACACGTGCATTAAATACATACTCAAACTTCAAGGTTCCACAGAATTTGCAGGGGTCAACCAATCATCACCAAAATCTAATCGATTCTTCCATGTCACTATCCAAACATTCCCTGAAAATTTGGTGCAAATCCGTTCACCCGTTCTCTAGTTATCTTGTACACAAACAACAAAAAAAACAAAAAAAAAAAACAGACAAACAAACAAACAAACAAACAAACAAACAAACAAACAAACAAACATACGGAACCCTTTACATAACCCCCTGCCGATTTCATCGGCGTGGGTAACAATACTCTTTGAGATCAGGCATTCATGCGACTGTATTGAAAAAACAAAATCATCTCACGGTCCTGACTTGCGTGGGAACTCTGCCCATGGTCACATGCACGTACACATCGGCGTAGCGATGGGGAGGCGGGGGGGGGGGGGGGGTGGGGGGGATGGGCTTCTGAACTTGAGCCCCCCTGTCATGCTTTAGTTTTTCATAGCCGATTTGGGGCTTTGAATAACTACATTTCAAAAGATTCCAGGGGGCCCCGGGCCCTGCCAGAGGCCCTAATGCATGTAAGGCCGGCCAGATACAGCTCGCGCTTAATACGCGCTTGCAGGTTAGGGCCCCCCTTCAAAAAAGTTTGGCTTCACCACGGTACATACATTGCCCTGGTTACCTTTGAATTTCTAAATCGTAATAATAGCTGTTATTTGAATTTATTATTTCCGTTTTCAAAAGGGATTATGGTATTATACATGCAACCCTCGGTATTTTTTTTTTTATTATAAAGCATGACTAGTCAAGCAATACAATAGAGGCACGTTTGATATTATCACTGCATTGAAATATTTAAGATTTATCCTTGAACTGTCTGGAGTCACAATAAAAGAACTTTTTTTCATCGGTAAATATGCTTGTAATTCACGCTCTTCTTTACTTTTTTGGGGCCGAATAACAACTACGCCCAATATTGTCAACTATTTATCAACTTAATAAGCTAGTCTAAAAAAAGACATAAATTACCAGTAAACAGATAAACAGTTTCACACCTGTATAATTCTGCCCCCGGAATCTTTTAATTTCAGACATTAGGAACTGTTATAATGTGTGATAAATTGTATCAAATAGTGAATCTATTCGTAGCTTATTTTCACGGACATACGGTCCAAGGGCCTCATAACAGTGGCCAATGGGGCGCATCACCCCGAAGCTTGTAAATATTAATTTTGTTAGCACTTATGAAATCAAAGAATTTTCTTTATGATTTTTTGCATTTTAGCACTCTCAAGATGGGATTTAAAAGGTATAAAATACTTAGTATTGGATCTTTTTATGGGTTTAATATAGCGTGCATGACAATGCAGTAGCGAGGAGCCTGGCATGGGATTTGTGCAGGTGCTCCTGTACTATAGGCCATTGATCATGTTGATGGGGTCTAATGGGAGTGAGCCCCCAGAACCGTTCATAGACTTCAGTAATGTAGATCTCTCGAGCTGTGTCCTCCTACATCAGGTAAAATATTTAATTAATTTAAATAAGTGGAATTTCAAGAGCTAATTAGGCGAGTATACAGTCAGCATGCATATGTACGGGTGGGGAGCAGGGGTCGACATTGATATGACCCCAGTAGAGGGTCCATGGGATGGAGCCTCCTGGGGATTAAGGATCTAAGCAATTTCATACCCTTTGTTTTCAACAAAAACGACACATAATCTAGCCAAAGACATGCCTTTTCTCGGCCAGAATTTACATGACCACTACAGCTTTGCCTATCCGACTTCAAATTTAACTGTTTGATGATATTCCGACTTGCTCTGTGTTTAGCTCTTGTGAACGGAATTAAAGATTATTTCAGATCGCTTTATTGTATGTGTCGATGTTATTTACAGATGAGGGTTGTACATTGTATTTATAACTCCCTTTCCTTAATGTGCGTTTGAAAAATCGCACTGCCCAACCCATTTCGAAATCGGAGTTCCCGCTTTCGAAATAGGCTGGCAAAGGGAATTAATCATTATTTTGATGAAAAAATATTTGCAAAACCGAAATGTTGGTCTTAAAAAAACACACACACAGCATTTTGAAGGTTGATTATTGATATTTATGTTTTCCCGCACTTTGGCATTATATCCGTCGATTTTTCCCCTCTTAATTTTCGGAATTATTGGGGGGGGGGGGGGGCAAAACGACATGTTTGCCCCCCCTCCCCCCCCCCCCCCCCCACCCCCCCCCCCCCCCCCCCCAATATATGATGAGGTACACATTATGATATTATTATAATTATACATGTTGTATCTTAAATCATAATACAATCATGTAATGCAAAGATAATTCTTATGATACAACGTAACGTTTGTACATAATTTATATCCGACGTGGGCGCGTGTGCATTGTGGAGATCGAGAGCTTAGGTATATCTTTAAAGACAGATTGGATAGAGGGGGTGGTGGTATGTGGGTTCCATCAGGTATGATACATACGACCTCCGCGTAAAAAGAAGGAATTTGTCAGCAATTTATAGACCGAGGCATAACACATAAAACGCGAACGAAAGGAGTGTTTGAACACCCCAAAACAGTCACATTTTCGCCCCCCCCCCCCCCCCCCTGGGTACGCCTATGTTCTCATTCGTTTCAATGTAAATACCAAACAATGCATCTTGACGTTAAGAATCATGTTAGATCTGTAAACAAGCGCTCACTATTGTAATGCCTTGCCTAACACATAGACACATTTTGCAATTTAATTTCACTTAAAAAGATAATAGACTTACTTAATATCACTTAAAATGCAATACACATATCTAATGACATGTTTTTTTTGTTTTTTTTTGTTTTTTTGGGGGGGGGGGGGGTGGTATGCAAGCAAACAATGGACACGAAATGGACCAGAAATTCAAATGGCCGCCAACCTGTCTATAGAGACCACCCTGTCTATAACGACCGCTTTTCGCCGGTCCCTTGAGTAGTCACCAGTGGCGTAATGAGCCCAAACTTTTGGGGGGGCTTAACCAATTTTTGCAAGGGAGCGAAGCGACCAAGCCCGAAGGATCGAAGCAACTGAGCGGGGGAGGGTGTGGGAGGGGGGTGTCCCCCCTCCGACGGTAGGGAGCTTTTGCATTTTTGGACTTGAAACTGTGCAATCTGATGCATACCTAGAAAGGAAATTTTGACTCGACGACATATACTATAATGTCGGTAAGTGCGTCATGATTCTACCGACTAGAAATTAAAGAGTTTTTATTTGTTTCATAAAGACAAAAAGCGAAGCGACTGAAGCGACTGAACAGTAACATTATAAACTAATAGTTATAACTCCACCATGCACGAAAGGTATTCAAAATTACAAACGGACTAAGTAAAAAGCCCGTTATCATTCAAAAAGAGCATTAAAACACAAGAGGGCGCTTTCTAAAAAGGCATTGGTTTCAACCATTTTTCATACAAAAGTATGCATGTGATGTTTTATTGAAATAATGATTAAATAGATAGATCATAAACAACTATTTTAAAAACACTTTTGAACATTTTTCTTAAAGTGTAAGCATATTTTACATTTTTTGAAAAATCATCTAATTATTTGGGCCCCAAATAATTATAAGATCAAATATATTTATTGATATTTTAATCATTTCAGGGTCGACTTTGACCAAATAAAGTTTATTCCGCCATTAAAATTGCATGTTCTCTAAAATTCGAGACTCAGTTTTTCATTACCTCACAAAAAACTGTGATGTGCAGCACCCTCTCTACCAAAACTGAACTACCCCTTTAATTCAGCACAACTTGATAGCTCGGGGGAAAATCGAGATAATTGGGCATAACAGTTAGCGAGCTGGGTCTGGAACTCGGGGAAAGCCCGGCGCAAGTTTTCGAAAGCTGGGGTAACAAATGTGGATAATTCGGCACAATTCATATCAAGCCATCTAACCACAGCCCAATATTTGGATTCACTCACCCTCTTTCTGGCGACCATCGAACAAGAGTTCTCGGAGCACCTCCAAAAGTTTGCTCTCTCCATACATCCCTCTTGTCTCTATCCAGACCTGGACAGAGAGTGGGTCAAAACATAGTGAAGCATAACCACAAAGGAAATCAAAATAATTAAGAACAGGAAGCATTGGCGTAGATCTGGTTTGAAAAGTGTGTTTGTGGGGGGGGGGGGGGGGGGGGGGGGTGATGCGAGGGAACGAAGCGACCAAGCCCGAGGGCGCGAAGGGGGGGGGGGGGTGTTTGATGCCCCACTCCCACGTTAGGAAGCTTTTTGGAATTGTTCACTCGAAATAATGCAATCTGGTAAATACATTGGAAGGAAAAGCGAAAACTACATAGTTGTTATGACGTCATGTTTGATGTAATACATACGTACGTTATGTATTTGATTGTAACCCCACTGCGAGGATCGTATATCAATACATTTGAATTGAATTGAAATGGGCACTATTATCTAACATGTCAAAGGCCTGGGGCGGTGGCAACGTTGCCCTCTCTCCCCCATCATTCTGGAAAACAGAAAATTTCGTGTGAATTTGATCTCAAACATAAAGGAATTATCTGTTTGAGGTCCCAATTGAATTTACATCATTACTATAAATACGATTATTATTGAAGGTGTATACATATGTGTGTGTATACGTGTGTGTGTGTGTGTGTGTGTGTGTGTGTGTGTGTGGTGTGTGTGTGTGTGTGTGTGTGTGTGTGTTAGTGTGTGTAGAAGGGTGTTTAACTTGTAGGTTTGTTCTTTTTCTTTTTTATTGGCGGCACGTGCCCCCCCCCCCCCCCCCCCCCCCCCAACCTCCAGTTCCGTAGCAAGACCACTATGTCAGGTGCAAGTGCTCTAAGTGGTCTAATTAGATTTAGACGAATGGGCCATATGTTTGATAAAATAGTAGTCAATAATATCAGTATCCACGTTGGTGAAGACAAAACTGATATTGTTAACAAGATTGTACACGAATTGGTCAGTATACAAGACAACTTGCAGATGGAAAATGGATGAACAAGTTGTAGAAATTGTGGAAACAAATCGTGAGAGTTAATCTTCCAGTCAGTATCTTTCTATATGTATACCTTTCTCTAACATTCATCTTCAACATTTTTACATATTGGATGTGATCCCTGTGTTTTTCTTTTTTCTGCTCATCATGATGCTGTGAAAATATGAAGAAAAAGAAACGTCCATGATGACAATCAGAAATTGACCTCGTCATTTGAGGATGGCAAGTGTCTGGATTCATGCACATATATATACATAAAGTCATGTATTGAAAATAATATCGCTAGTGATATTCGTTTGTCTCGCAATGTATGGTCAACATGAAATCTAAAACATCACGACGTTTCGTATGCCGCTGCAATACTTTGTCAAGTGATATAAAATAATGTAAACAATCGTCTTTTATGCTCTCGTGCGGCTCCAAACCGCGTTATCTCGCATGAGCGAGGCATGTATTGTTCACAAATGTGGAAGAAACTCCTACTGCCTGTACAGGATATATGAAAATTATCACAATATAACGCAGAGAAGAAACATCCATGAATTAAATTAAATGAAATTTATTTATTTCTCATGTCACCCAAGGATGGGTATTAGAGAAAAAAGAAACAGTCAATTTCAAAATATCGATAACTTATACAATATTTACACAATATGTACGAGATATAAACCAATTAAATTGGTAACGGTAAAAAAAAAAAAAAATAGAAAAAAAGTAAAACTAGAAACACACAAACAAGAAAGTATTACAATAATGATAGTAACATTGGTACTAAAACAATATATATATATATATGGTAATAATAATTATAATGCAATGATTATAAATATATGAAAGTAAATAGTAAGTGATAGATCAAAATCAAAATATATATATTTTGATATTGATTTTGTTTGGGCAACTAAGAAGAGTAATATTATTTTTGATTTTTTTTTTTCTTTCGCCTTCTCGGTATTTATTCATTCTGCACATTTTATATAAATGTACAAGTCATATACTTTTTTACAATCGATTACAAACTAGAAGTACATTTTTAAAAAGCCTTTTATCATTCAAACAGAGGCGTTCAAACTCAAGATGGCGCTCTGTAAAAACACATTGGTTTAAACCAATTTAAATAAAATACTGTGCATGTGAAGGTTCGTAAAAAAATAGTGATTAAATAGAGAGATAATCAACAACTATTAAAAAACTTCTTTTGAAATTTTTGAAAAGAGGAAGCATTTTTTTTTTAATGTTAACGATTGGTTCAAAATTAGCTAATATTTTTGGGGCCACTAAAATATTATGCTCTTTCAAATGTTACACTCAGTTTTTCATTATCTCACAAACAAATTATCATGTGTAGCGCCCTCTAGCCATCAAGACACTTTCAATGAGCGCAGAATAAACCTTGTTTTGTAATAAGATAGAATAGACTTTGTATGCCTATATACAGTAGATACATCTTTAAAAAGTTCTAAGTGGCTAAAATCAAAAAGCTTATTGGTGCTCCACCCCCTAGGTCCCCCTTTATGGATGTCATTTGGTTGAAAACTATTTTCTGCCGCCGCCACCCCTCCTCTCTCCCCCCCCCCCCCCCCCTCCCCTTCTTGAAATAATGGGCATGGCAATGTGGGTCCTTTTAGCTCTCTCACGCCTCTTCCATCATGAGCATTAAAGCATTCAGAGCATTCAGAGCTAGTCAATGTGATGTTTTGTTTTAAAAAAATAAGAAAGTCCCATTTTGGGGGGAATCGACCATAACTATAGCTCAGTTGGTCAATCACCAATTTAGCAATACTGAAATACCGGGTTCAAATCCAATCATCTCTCCATTTATTGATTTAAAGTAAAAGGGGACATACGTACCTTCAGGGGCTCGTGGAAGACCATGAGAACTTGCTACGTCAACACACAGGACCACAGCTACGACTAGCAGAAGCTTCATGGCGCTATCCGTGGTTCGTTATCTCGACAACTGAATACTGCAGGATGAACCGAATTACTCAACGCCCGAAATATGAATAACGGATGTTAGCTCGCCGAAATAGGGTAATAAAACTAATAATTATAATCAGTTCTTATCAAGCGCATATCACACCTAGGTTATTAGGGTCTCTATTTGCATAAGAGGGATGTCGATGTTTGTCATGCAGATAAGAGGGCGGAGCTATCCTAGCAGGTGGCCAGCCAATGAAAATTAAATAATTTCAACTGGCAGGTGCTTTCCGTGTGTCATTTGTATTCACCCCTGCGCATTCTTGCGACAATAATATGGCCTGGATCATGTGAGTCACTCTATGTATCGTGTTTATCTAATATAAATTGACATTCTCTTGTCACATACAGAGCCATACTTCTATCAAAATAAATAATATTTGACGAAATACCAATAATGCATGCCTGTGTCATGCAATGAAAATAAAATAGTTTCAACTAACAAGTGCTTTCGTTTTTTGCTTTTTGTTTCACCCTTCGCATTCTTAATAATAATAATATACTCGATTTATATAACGCCTAATATGATTGATAATCATCTCTAAGCGCTTTACAATGATAGTATTACCATGACCCAGGCGATACAGACAATGATAGTATTACCAGGGACCAGGCGGTTCAAACCAGTGTAGAGTGCAATCACGCATGCTGTCAAATATGAATATCCGAGAACAAACTGGTTCATCATCCAGGCTCCGGATTAGCTAGATCAATGACCAGTCAGAGCTGCGGCTCTTCTAACAAATTTTTTCATTTTGTCATTTAAAGGACAGTTGTGTTTGGGAAAAAATATAATTTTAGTTATTCAAACTTGTAAGTCATTAAAAAATGACATTTTGTTTTCATAATCAATGATGCTTGAATGGTGGTAAAACATATACGCTGTTATAGAATGGGTTGATAAATCCCTGCAATCTGATGGGTTGAGAGCAAAATTTGTGCAGACAATTAATTGTACTGGATGCATGAAAAGTCATGCGTCCGGTAAAAAAATCATGCGTCCGGTAAAAATTTCATGCGTCCGGTAAAAAATTTCATGCGTCCGGTAAAAAATGTCATGCGTCCGGTAAAATTATTTCATGCATCCGGTAATTTTTTGTAATTTTTTGACTTTTTGGGGGGCGTAACAATGCCCATTCTATAAAACAGATGATGCGCAAGTTTATTTCGTGGGTCGGTGGAATTGTTTGCACGTGGTAACTATAGAAACTAGTCTAAACAGTCTAAACAGTTCCATATAATAGTTACCTTGTGCAAACAATTCCTACCGACCCACTCGATCATACCTGCGCATCATTTGTATATTAAGTTACAGGGCTGTTTCCATTCGGAAAAGCAGCCAGTAACACATGAGGAAGCAAAAAGATTAAATAATGCCCACCCTTTTCAATTCAATTCAATTATACCAACAATTTATTTAAATAGTTGTTAATGATCGATCTCTATTTTAAATCATTATTTTAACAGAAGATCACATTCAAAACTTGATTTAAAAAAGAGAACACCCTGTTGTGTTTTAACGGCTGCTTTTTGAATGATAACAACATTTCAACTATAAGCCGTTTGTAAGTTTGTCGAACTTTCAGGCGTGTGGAATACAACTATTAGTATGTAATGATACATTATGGTGCAAGTTTTGGTTACTAACATTCAGTTGTTTGACCAAAACTGTACTATCCCTTTAATAACCAGAAGTTTATGATAAGTGGCCACCGTCGATCTCAAGCTTTGTTTGTATTTAATCACTTTTTTGGTATCTTTTTAAAGCCATTTGTTCATAACTTGTGCTACTAACATGTAAACGTATACATGCCCGCCTCCAAATTGAAACACCTGTGACATTTTAATGACAGAATGAACTTGATTCGATCAAAATCGGTTCAGAGACGGCTTAAATATCCATAAATCCAACATCCAATAATGTTGGACTAGCCGTTCAAAACAAAATGCTTTTCAAAAGTTTGCAAAAGATGTTTTTAGATATTTGCTGATGATCTATCTATTTAATCATTATTTTGTTATAAAAACATCACATACACAAATTTTTCTTAAAAATGGTTGAAACCAATGAGTTTTAGAAAGCTCCCTCTTGAGATTTAACAGGTTTTTTACTTAGTCGTTTGTATTTTTCTTATACCTTTTGAGCATGGTGGAGTAATAAATATTAGTTTGTAATGTAATGTAGGTTTTGGCTACTAAAATTCAGTTTGACCAAAACTCTCTTTACCAACACTCAACTATCCCTTTAACAAAAAGAACAGTAATAATTTTGTATTATCAAGAAGCCTTGAAGTTATTTATTTTATTGAAGAATTTTCATGTGTGTTAGAAGTTTTAAAAAATACTTGAATTTCGTTCCTTTGAATACGTTTCATTCCAAGGCTACAAAAGGCTTTTAAATAATTGTTATTTCCAATTTAGAGATAAATATAGGGCCGCTGCCGGTCTATTGGCCCAGAGAACAAATGCCTGATTGTGTAAAATCATCGGAATGTCACGGTGTGAGATCTGGCTGGCGCCAGACAGTCTTGACATCATTGTTTGATGTCAGATTTTGAACGAGGGGCAACGTTAGTATGAATCAAATAATACGGTCAGTTAGCCTCTGAAGAAGATTCTGCTATAGGATAGAAAATGTAGGCCCTTTATTGACTCCCATTTTACTACACATGCATTATCATAGTAGATAAGCAGTTTTCAGCAGGATTTTTGCATCATAAATTGTTTATAATTTATAAAAATCGCAATAAATCGTCATCAACGCTCGCCTCTCTCGTCAAGACTCGTAACAGAACAACAGTCTATAGCCCAGGGGCGTTTCACAAAGACCCCTAAGTTGGACTTTAAAATTATGGTAAGCCATTTGTAGCCTTGGAATAAAATATATTCAAAAGCAAAAATGCAAGTATTTAAAACTTTTCATGAATTTTACATCGAGAACATGAACACTCCTTGATAATAGAAAATATTAATGATTTGAATCAACATGTTATGCCTTAAAAAACGAACTTTTACAAACAATTTTCGAAGAAACTAACAGCTTTCCATATGTTTGTCCAACTAAGGGTAACCACTTAGATGCTTTGTGAAACACCCCCTGTTGTAGAAATAAATACAATCGATTGTAAGTTACAATTGATTGTAAGTATGGGCGTAAATACTTACGTAACACCTTTTCATCAGGGGGGGATGAATGAATACACCATCCCCCCCCCCCCCCCCCCTGTTGAATGAGTATCAATGACAGATTTACGCCCATGATTGTAAGTATAATATTTCGGACTTTAACCAATCAGATTTGCGCATTTAGAACACATGATCTGACCTACGATTAATTGTAACTTACAATCGATTGTATTCCTTTCTGCTTCGAGGCCTAGCGAACCATGTACAAACTTGTAACTATCAATTTTGATAATGATTTTTAAAAATATACAACATAAAAATAAATAATTTTATACAAATCCAAGAAAAACAACAATATAACAGTACATTTCATATAAACCATTTAGTGGATAAAGATCTTTATTACGAAAACACACAGATACGAAATGTAAAGAAATTCGTTTTTGTTACAAAACTACGAAAACAACAATAATATTAACAAGTCAAGTGGAACAGTTACGAATTTTACTATAAACTATTATAGTTCTTACTAAAAATATACAGAAATGCGAAATATTGATTTCTTCACGGAAAGCCAAAACAAAAAACCCAGCAGAAAAACAAAAGTGAAATTGTATTTAACTTGTAATATAAACCATAGACAGCTTTTGCACTTTTCACTCGAAATTATGCAATCTGGTGCATATACCTTGGAAGGACATATGATAAGCTAGATTTTAAGAAATCTAAATCACTGATTAGACCGAAATACATCTTGGAAAATGGCCGCCATGTTGGATTTTCAGTTCCTATTTCACAGGGTATGTCTGTATTTGGCTTTGGTTTCTGCATACCATTCATAATTGGAATCGCCTCCGAACCTATTACCTTAAAAATGACAAACTCTACTTATTATTCTTACAAAAAGTAGCCTTTTGGCGGCCATCTAGGCAAATGGCCGCCATTTTGATATTTTTCTTGCAATGTTGTTTCCCAAAAAGGGAACCAAATATAATAAACGTGTCGACTCCTGCGGAGTTATACGCACTTATCTGACCAACTAAATTAGCTTGTTATAAATATGTATCATTTATCGACGGGAAGCTTTTATATGAAATCTTAAACAAAGCAATACATGCATTAAATTCCAAAGGAGCAGCAGTAGTTCTTCTTCACAGATATTTTATGATTAATACGTTTCTGAAATGTGTTATTAGTAAACAACTCGTATATAATACCATTTTTTTATTCGTTTCTTTTTCACATTTTTCACATTTCTGAAAGAATTTAAATATATAGCAATATACCCAGGGGGCAAAGGGGTATTTCAAAAGAGTAATTCATTCACGAATTTCTAAAGGAGAAGCAGTAACTTTTCGTTACGGATAGGTTATGATTAATACGTTTCTGAAATGTGTTTTTAGTAAACAACTCGTACGTAATACCAGTATTGTATTCGTTTCTTCTTCACATTTTCACATTTCTTAAAGAATATAAATATAGCAATCTACCCAGGGGGTCAAGGGGTTTATAAACAAAAGTAATTAATTCTCGATATAAAGGAGAAATCTGGTGATTTTCATTAAATGCTCAGTGATTTATCATAAAGCTATTACTGTTCGGTAAATGAAAACGAAATAAAGAGACTGATTATTCGGACTAGGATTTGCCCTATACAGGGTGGCCCAGAAATAACGGAACGGGGCACTTCCCAAAATAAAGCAACAAAATGAACATGTCCATCGGATAGGGTGTCCTTTCCAATGAACAACGATACCAAGAAAAGTAATTTTTGGACGTGTAGTTTTTTGTTTTAGGGCGCTTTGAGTGAGACCATGTCAGGTTCCTATTTTTGTCAATTTTTACCAAGTCAGTGTCTGATATTTGAGACTTACTGCCCGCCATAATTATGTCCATTCTCTCGGCACCGCTCGGTACACAGCTGAATGCACACTAACAATGGCGCGCGGAATAATCGCGTGTTCAGTGGTATGTAGGGCAATAAGTCTCATTTATCAGGCACTGACTTGGTAAAAATTGACAAAATAGGGACCTGACATGGTCTCACTCAAAGCGCCCTAAAACAAAAACTACACGTCCAAAATTAATTTTCTTGGTATCGTTGTTCATTGGAAAAGACACCCTATCCGATGGACATGTTCATTTTGTTACTTTATTTTGGGAAGTGCCCCGTTCCGTCTATTTTATGGGCCACCCTGTATACGATATGAGTTCGCCCAAGTGTGGGTAAGATTTGAGAACGATGTACACTTGGCCATGTTTAGACCTTGAGCACTGTCTTCTATTCTTCGTGGTGTCTCCCCATGTATAACGATATTGCTTCATGTTGGTATCATCTTAAAGAGTATTAATAGGGATTATATTGAATGTATATGCTTAGGTTTTATTCCAAGATTCTTCGCAAAGCACCCCCCCCCCCCCCCCCCTTCCCCCTCGTACTCATTCAATTAAATGTAAGACATTATTTTAAAATTGTATTAAAACATTAAAACATTATTATTATGGTGTCATACAAATGTGTTCTCATCTAGTGGAAGATATTTACTTATCCTTCTGTTTACCAGCGCAAAAAAACACACACACACACACACAGACAAACACGTACACACAAACTCGCAACACAGACAAACACGTACACACAAACTCGCACAAACTCGACAACGCAGCTAGCTAGGCGACGAAGTATAAAAACAACTCTCAGCACATACATTCATAAATTATCGACCCACACGTTAAGTGCACTTGTTATTCTTTTCAAAAAACATTCCAACATTGCGATCTCGTCATTATTTACTTGATTATCGCGATGTCCATCAATTTAGGAGGAGGGAGACGCTGGTATACCAACTGAGAGAGTCAATGTGGCACTACGGATACATAAATACTGTACAAATGAAGAGCTTAATTAGAAGAGGCGCTAAATCCACTTTTTCAACTTTCGAGGGAAACATGTTTCTTTGTCGCACTTTATACACGTGCCTTTGGGAATATGAAAATTAAACTTTCTACATTTTGATTTTGAGTGAGTTATTTGTCGCAGAACGTGGATTCCAAGATAGCTACGGAGATTGTACATGTAGATATATCGTTAACTCAATTTTTATGGAAAGTGGATTAAGCGCCTTTTGGAAGTGAGCTCTTCAAATACCTTGATACTTGATACATTAAGAATATGTCTCTTTAAAATCGCTATTCGGTGCTGTCCTGGAGAGGCAGTGCACAAATACACGAATGCATTCAGAATGATTCACGACCCACACGTTAAGTGCACTTTCCTACTCCCTTGGAGGCATTCCAGCATGTACCGTCTACATCATAATTTGCTTGATTCTCACGATGTCCACCACTGACCACTTGAAGAAGAGGAGGACGTTTATACCCAGCGAAAGAGCCAAGATGGAGTACGGACATTATGTAAATAAAAATACACAAACACACACACGCACGCACACACCCATACATACACACATACATGCACAGCCACTCATGCATACAATCATTTAATTTGGTATCATTCCTGACCCACACGTTAAGTGCACTTTTTTACTCCATTAGAAGCATTCCAGCATCTACCATCTACGTCATTATTTTCTTGTTTCTCTCGATGTCCACCACTTGAAGAAGAGGAAGACGTTAATACCCAGTGATAGAGCCAGGAATACAGACAGGACGGATAGACCCGCTATGACGGGAGATGACAGCTTCCCGTCTCCACAAACACACGGCACATCTGGAAAGAAAAAAAATGAGAACAAATAAATTAATCCATATTATTCATTAAATCAACCCAAAATCATTTGATTTGAAGAAAGTGATTAATCCATTTAGTTTGTGAAAATTCATTGAAAATCACTTGTAGAAGTGGGAACGATGATCACTAAATGAAAGAGCCAAGACTATAGACAGGACGGATAGACCCGCTTTTAAGGGAGATGACATTTTCTCGTCTCGAAATCTGAAAAATGAGTCGGTAAATTGAAAAATTAGGAGGTAAATTTGAAAAAAATTATTGATCCATTTATTTTGTGAAAATTCATCAAAAATCACTTGGAGAAGAGGAAACGATGAAAGAACCAAGAATACAGACATTACGGATCAACCCGCTATGACGGGAGAAGACAGCTTCCCGCCTCCGCACACACCCGGCACATCTAGTAAAACAATTATTTAGAGAAAGATAGTAATTACTCCATTTACTCTGTCAAATGTTCATTGAAATTCTAGAAAGTTCGCAGATAAATTTCATCCATGAATCGGAAAGCAAGTCTTTAAAGGGATAGTTGAGTAAAGATAGTAGTTTTGGTCAAACTTAATTTTAGCAAGCAAAACCTGCACCATTACATTACAAACTAATAATTATAACTCTACCACGCTCGAAAGGAATACAAAATTACAAATGACTAATTAAAAAAGCCTCTTATCATTCGAAAAGAGCCGTTAATACTCAAGAGGGCGCTTTCTCAAAACTCATCGGTTTCAACCATTTTAAATAAAATATTGTGCATCTGATGTATTGTTGAAATAGTGATTAAATAGAGAAATAATCAACAACTATCTAAAAACATCTTGTGTAAATTTTTGAAAAGAGGAAGCATTTTAAAATTTGTTTAATGGCTGGTTCAAAATTGTTGAATAAGTGTGGGGCCCCACATTTATTACAAATGGTTATGTTTGTGAATATTTCAGCTATTTCTGAACCGATTTTGATCAAATAAAGTTTATTATGTCATTAAAATTGTATGCTCTTTCGAATTTGGCACTCAGTTTTTCATTATCTCACATCTTTTTTGTCAATTTTTACCAAGTCAGTGCTTGATGAATCGCACTTACTTCCCGTCATAGCGTAGAACAACGAGAAATACGCGCGCTATTGTAAGTGTGAATTCAGCTGTGTGCCGAAAGAATGGACATGGTTGTCCAATGCTATGACGGGCAGGAAGTGCGATTATCAGACACTTACTTGGTAAAAATTGACAAAAATGGGAACGTAACATGGCGTCACTCACAGCGCCCTAAAACAAAAACTACACAACCAAAATGAATGTTCTTGGTTTCATGTTTCATTGGGAAAAACACCCTATCCGATGGATATAATCATGTTGTTACTTTAGTTTCGAAGTGCCCCTTTCCGTTTTGGGGGCCACCCTGTATAGTGTATACTCCTGGATAATCTGTATAAGGCCACGCCCCTGGCAAAACTGAACAGTGATTTGTACTGGTAGTGTTCTTATTTTTTATGACAACATGAACATACATAAGAAAATGTAAACAAATCTTACATGAATCGAGTATCAGCCCGTTGAATATCGGCAGTGTCCAGTTCTCGTATCTGGTCAGTCTGGTGTAGACTCCTGGATAGTCCTTCAGACCACACCCTTCGCCAAACTGACCACACCAATGAGGTAGTACTGGTCAGTGTTATTGCCGCCAAGGGTTACCAGGGGTCCACCACTGTCCCCCTACATGAGAGAAAGAGATTATACACTAAGGAAGTACAATAACATATAATCATTTATTTGCATTCAAAACATATTTTAAAATAATTGTTCCTGGAACAATTTATTTTCATTTGGTCTTGTTTTCATTAAAAAAAAAAGTTGTTTTGGGCCTCGAAACATTTGAATAATAGTTAGAACTAAAAACGCAGAATAAAATAATGCAATGCGTAAAATAACCCAAATCTACATACTCTACTACTTCTAGAAAATGTAAACAAAATTATCTCACCTGACAAGAATCGACCCCACCCTCGGCAGTGCCCGCACAGATCATGTTTTCGGTGATGACGCCATCATACGATGAGTTGCATTGACTCTGGTTGTATATCTCGACTTGAGCCTCGTACAGAACGTCCGGGGAATCACCTAATTATTATGTGATGATGATGATAAAAGTGGCAATGATAGTATTAGTTATATCAATAATAATACTAGTAATAATAATAATGATAATAATAATAATGATAATAATGATGATAATAATAATAATAATAATAATGTAGCCATGAAGTTTGGTGCCCAAACTAAGAAAGGTCCACTGTTGTTATCGGTCTCGGCCATCTAAACCAGTGATCTCGAGAAACGATCGGTCTATTTGCATTTGCTGAAGATCCCCCCCCCCCCCCCCCCCCATTTACACAACAAAACCAGTGTTCTCGGCCTCTAATTTTGTTGGCGACGGACACCCCCCCTCCCCTCCCCTCCCCACCACGCTTGTAAACACGACTCAACCAGTGGTCTAGGTTTTGGTCCCGTTTTTGTAAATTACGCCCCCCCCCCCCCTATCATGTACCATCTTCTTGTACCATCTTCTTCCAGGGTACCCCAGCCGGAGACCGTCGCTTCTTTCCCGACGACATCGAACTCCCCGTCCATGTCGGACGTCGGAAGACACGCCGTGTTCACCGTGAAGTCAACGAGGTCGATGTCGAAGGGTTCCGTCAGCTTGAAGAGGGCGATGTCGTTGTTGTCGGCGGCCCAGTCGTAGTCGGGATGGACGAAGAGACGCGACGCTGATCGCTCCTGGGTGGTGTCAGTATCGGTGGAGAGGCTGAGGGAACCGGCGCGGAACGAGTAGCGCTCGGGTTCGCATAGGAAACATCTTGTCCTGTATAGTGTATATCATATAAGTATTATGCCTGGCTCACTCATTGCCTACCGTGCCAAAAGGAAATCGGTGGGCCCTGTGTTGAATTTGTATGAGGATTACAAAATCTAATATAGGGAACAGGTTAAAGGGGAAGAACACGGAATATGAACTTGAAGCAGTGGCGTACCCAGGATTTTTTCAAGGGGGGGGGGGAGGGGTTATTTTGTAAAATTTTCGAAGCCGAGACCAAGTACCTTCAAAATTTTCAAGACCGAGACCATGGTCCGTCAAAATTTTTCGAGGCCGAGACCAAGACCATTGGTTGAGAACCCCTCTTAGTGGGGGGAGGGGGAAGCGAGCGGAGCGAGGTTGGAAATTCTAGCAATTTAACATCTGAAATTGCCATTTGTTTCAATATAACTGTATGGGTATGTTCGTGTTATATAATTGCGTTTTGAAGGGTAATATATAAACACCCGAGGTTGTATGCGAGCGAAGCGAGCTTGAAAATTTTAGCAATTTAACATCGGAAAATTGCAATTTGTTTCAATATTATTGTATGGGTATATTCGTTTATGACTTATGATATGGCGTAATTAAGGCGAGCGAAACGAGCTTGAAAATTTTAGCAAATTAACATCGGAAATTGCCAATTGTTTTAATATTATTGTATGGGTATATTCCTGTTATGTTATTGCGTTTTGAAGGGTAATATATAAACACGCGAGGTTGTAGAATATTATATTATACGGAATGCGAGCGAAGCGAGCTGGAAATTGTTTGCAATTTAACATCTGAAATTGCCATTTGTTTCAATATTATTGTATGGGTATATTCGTGTTATGATATTGCGTTTTGAAGGGTAATATATAAACACACGAGGTTGTAGAATATTATATATACGGAATGCGAGCGAAGCGAGCTGGAAAATCTTTGCAATTTAACATCTGAAATTGCCATTTGTTTCAATATTATTGTAAGGGTATATATTCGTGTTATGATATTGCGTTTTGAAGGGTAATATATAAACACCCGAGGTTGTAGAATATTATATATATACGAATGCGAGCGCACCGAGCTTGAAAATGTTAGCAATTTAACATCGGAAATTGCCAATTGTTTTAATATTATTGTATGGGTATATTCGTGTTATGATATTGCGTCTTGAAGCGTAATATACAAACACACGAGGTTGTAGATTATTATATATACGGAATGCGAGCGAAGCGAGCTAGAAAATTTTAGCAATTTAACATCTGAAATTGCCATTTGTTTCAATACTTGTAAGGGTATATATTCGTGTTATGATATTGCGTTTTGAAGGGTAATATATAAACACCCGAGGTTGTAGAATATTATATATATACGAATGCGAGCGCAGCGAGCTTGAAATTTTAGCAATTTAACATCGGAAAATTGCCATTTGTTTCAAATATTATTGTATGGGTATATTCGTGTTATGATATTGCGTTTTTTGAAGGGTAATATACAAATACACGAGGTTGTAGAATATTATATATACGGAATGCGAGTGAAGCGAGCTAGAAAATTTTAGCAATTTAACATCTGAAATTGCCATTTGTTTCAATATTATTGTAAGGGTATATTCGTGTTATGATATTGCGTTTTGAAGGGTAATATATAAACACCCGAGGTTGTAGAATATTATATATATACGAATGCGAGCGCAGCGAGCTTGAAAATGTTAGCAATTTAACATCGGAAATTGCCAATTGTTTTAATATTATTGTATGGGTATATTCGTGTTATGTTATTGCGTTTTGAAGGGTAATATATAAACACCTGAGGTTGTAGAATACTATATATATACGAATGCGAGCGCAGCGAGCTTGAAAATTTTAGCAATTTAACATCGAAAATTGCCATTTGTTTCAATATTATCTCGTGGAAAATTTTTGAAGCCGAGACCAAGAAATGTCAACATTTTTGAGCCCGAGACCGGGTTTCTTCGCACATTTTCGAGGCCGAGACCAGGTTAATGAGGGTCGAGACCGCTTGTAAGTGGTCTCGAGACCACTTGTAAGTGGTCTCGAGACCGGCTCAAATTTGAAAAGGGGGGGGGGGGGTTCAAACCAGGGGGGTGTCACTGCTGCCAGAGTGCAGCGACTTTTTGCTCACCGGAAGAGCCCACAACTGGTTGCATTATGGGCTACTTGGGAACTACAGTTAACCAATCACAGAGTAGTTCAAACGCGTCGTCACGGGAGGTCAATAAAACAAGTTCATATGCATACGTCACAATGGCTCCCATTGTTCTCATAAGCGTGATGAAATTTAGGAGTGCGCAGGAAAATAGGCGCGATAGTCTACGCACTGCATAGCATGATGATTGGTCCAGTATTTCTAGGTCACTACGCGATGACGTAGAGAAGTGGGCTACGGGAGCTTCAAAAATCGGTTCACTCCGCCATGTTGCCCATGTACAAAGTCTATGGGACACGTGACTTGCGCGCGTTAAGTGAGCCTTCTAGTTATAAACGGGTTGGTTTGTTTATTCATACTTCTATGGTTCACTGTACCTCCCAAAACAGCCATTTTGGGGCCAAAGGGGGGGGGGGGGGGGGGGTTCAACCCCCAAACCCCCCCCCCCCCCCCCCCCCCTGGGTACGCCTATGACTTGAAGTAAGTTATTGTTCACACTTTTGAAGCAGTTTGTACATGCTGTTATAAGTTGGGTAATTACAGTCAAACCTGTCTTGGGGCCACTTTTCTAAAGCAGCCAACCTGCCTGAAGTCGCCATCAAAAGTGATCCCAATGGCAAGTCAAAAAAAAAATGTGTTATGGAACCTGTCTATATATTGTCAAACTGTCTACATTGTCCTAGTAGGCCCATTATTCTTGTTTCCATTTGGTGGTCACGATATATACACAGGTTTGAATGGAAGTTTTTCTTTATTATAGATAAATCGTGTGCTCCTCATCAATCATAACAGTGGCGTAGCGTAGTCGGACTGATTGGGGGCACACCAGTTTTGTATGTAGGCCCTACTTCGTTGTTTTTTTCTTCAATAAATATCCCTTATGTTTTCTATTGTGTAATTTTTTTCTTCAAATTATTGCCCTGCCCCCCGTCGCTACGCTACTGAATCCCAACATCATACGTCAATATATTCTACATTGTTTAGTTTTGTACATGTAGTATAGGCTACTTACACGCAGTGCGCTGCGGTCATGACCCAGGATGGGGCGACAAGTGTAGCTCCACATATCTGATAACCATCCTCCAGCATCGCCAACTGCCAGGGCCAGGCGTATTCTGCTGCGGGTTCCCCGCCAACTATGAACGATGATACCGCCTGTGACCTTTTCCCACAGGTTGAAGGATCACCTAGGAAATCAAAACCAAAACATAACTTGACTACATGTTCACAAATTAATAATAATAATTTATATATTTTGTACGGCTATGATTTATTTCAATGCAGAAAAAGCTCAACGGGTTGATTCAATTGCAGGGTGCACATCCGTTGACTGATAGATTGATTGATTGATTGATTGATTGATTGATTGATTGATTGATTGATTGATTGATTGATTGATTGATTGTTTGTTTGTTTGATGGATAGATAGATTGATTGATTGATTGATTGATTGATTGATTGATTGATTGATTGATTGATTGATTGATTGATTGATTGATTGATTAATAATAAGAAATGATTGACATGGTTGGTTGGTTGGTGTTCATGTGGATTTTTGTTTGATTGATTAATTAATTGATTGCTTTGTTCATTGTTTGATTTACTGACATATTTGATTCATTCAGTTATCATGTTAGCTTTTGTTTATTGACCATGGATTGGTGCAGCTTGATCTTTGAGATATTTGTTTATTGAGTAGGTTAAGAAAACGAGCATGTTGGCCTTAGTTTCAGTTAAATTGCTTTTATCTTTGACATTTTATAATTATGTAACATACCTTGCCAGTTGAGGGATACAGCGGGACCTGCGGAGAGCAACACAATGACGATCAACTGCCACATTAGTCGCCATCCTACATTATCTGGAATAGAAATGAGAAGATAATTAAGATGTTGGTATACATGTGTATGTTTAAACATTGGAATTTGGAAATATATAGCTGATAATAATTATGTATACAAAATTCTTTAGACTTTTACGCCAGTATGATACAGTTCCATCACCTAAATACGACTCGTAAAACCATACGTAGACCATGAGTAACATATTTAGCATCATACGTATATACTTGTTCCAAATTTCCCTATTCCTGCATGTCCTTTGAAAGTTATTCTAAAATCGAGCATTTCAAATCAAGTCCTCAACTTTTGTATTCTACTATGCAAATATGTTTTTGCGCATCCAGTGTTTGTCATGATTTCTTAGTAACCTGACACAAAAAGTAAGCCCCCCCCTCCCCCCCCCCCCACCCCCCCTCCTAAACAACTGCTCATAATTTCATCACCAATATTCGTTTGTTATTTATATGTTATAGTTAGTAACACAATGTATACAAATAATAGGTCACCATAAGTCTTCATGGTTGAGTAAGCTCAAATCATAAAGAAAATGGTAATTTTTTTAAATTCGCAAAAGTAATAATATAATTGCAGTATACTGAATATTGGCGAGACTTTCCAATAATTGCACTGTTTAACAATTGCGATTAATACATTTAACCGCATGTGATATTAACAAATCATAATGGATGGAATTTAAAACAGCATTGTTTCACAAACCATAATCAATGCATTCAGCCACATGTGCTGCTTTAACCGAAAAAGTTACCTACCTTTATCCATTGTCAGTATCAATGTATTCCTATCGACTCTTCTCCTAAATCGTTGTTTCATTATACCGTGTTAAATACTGTAGGTCTCGGTTTACATGGTATATTAAGAGACTGTATTTTGAAAGATAATTCACTATAGTGTACGATATATAATGAGATGAATCATAAAATGCACATGTACGATTGGTTACTATCTGTATTTACCATCTGGTGATTGGTCAACTCGATCTTTGGACCCGTCACTATACATTCCGTTCGCGTTTATCTTCTTTTGCTTTAGCAAACTATTATAATTGACACTTGTAATCGTGCTTCGGGCTATAATTATTAATTGTTTCCCATGATTCAAAACACGAATCATATGCTAACCAAGATGAGTTAAACGTACCCCAACTCAAGTGAAAATATAATCCTGAAATACTTTCAAACTACACTGATTAATGGCGGAAAACAAAAGAAAATAATACATTTTAAAACAAAGTTTACTGATTTGTTACAAACAAACAAAGTTAAACCTACGTGGACCATCCAACAAGTGAAAATAATGTTCAGACCACTGTCTAAGGGCTAAACAGGGGCTAAACACGGAGCCGGCTAAGATAAACGGGTTTAAAAAGAGTGTACATACTGATTTTCGGCTTAAATACGAAGTATAAACTTTAGGACTGAAACATTATTTAATTGTACTAAGGCTCATTTGCGTGCCAACTTGCCAAGCACAATTATGATATTAACCCGTATATCCCCGAATCACTCGATCAGGTGAAAACGTTTTTTGATGAAATGTTTTTAAAATATCAATTAGTTCACAACTGACAAGTACCCAACACGACATTCGGGAGAATTCCATTTGCCCTAGCTCAAAATACATTTATTTATAATGGTCCCAAATTTGAAAAATGATTCTAGTTTTCATTGTACAGCTATTTCAATTTATTTCACACATGTAAACCTTGTATTGTTTTGTACAATGCTATGTATTTGAACTTTTTTGGAAATTAAATAAACTAAACTGAAACTGAAACTGAAAACCATGCAGCCATGCAGCCATATACAATCAATTTAACGTGAAATTTTCCGACATAATCATTGCTTAGTAGACATATCAGATCTCACAAAAATACACATTTTATCAGTCATTTGTCACTTGTTGCACATGTCAGCAAAGTTACTAGATCCCCTTGAACGCTGAATATCGGCTTAACAAAATGAGATAAACACATCATAGTTGAATATTTATACAGATGTTTGACATGCATTCAAATATGCAAATTAGCTCGTTGCAGTTGAAGAGTTAATCATTCGTTGTCAATAATTAACAGCTAGGCATAGTTAAGTTAAGTATACGTCAACCCATTTGTAATTCAGGCAGTGGTGTTGCGTAGTCAGACACCGTCTGTGTTTCTTTATTTTTGAAGGATTTCCCATTACGTTTTTTATTGTTTTTTGTCAAATTATTGTGGGCCTAGCAACGCTTTCAGGGGCGGTTATAAGGCAAGAATTCTCATTTCCAAAAGGCGCTAAATCCACTTTCCATAAAAATTGAGTTAACGATATATCTACATGTATAATCTACGTAGCTATCTAGGAATCGACATTTTACGACAAATAACTCACTCAAAATCAAAATATAAAAAGTTCAATTTTCATATTCCCATAGGCACGTGTTCAAAGTTGGACAAAGAACCTGTTTTACTCGAAAGTTGAAAATGTGGATTTAGCGCCTTTTGGTTGAAAGCTCTTCGTATGTTTAGTGGCGTATATCGTGTTAGGACTGATTGGAGGGCAGGCGCGCCGGAAGCAGTTCTGGATTGGGGGGCAAAACCCCAAGGGGGCTCACATTTTGTGTGTGTGTAGGGGCTCATGCCTAACCACACTCTGGGTTGCCAACTTCGAGCCAGATGTGAGAGTGAGACATTGCGAGGGAGCGAAGCGACTGAGCGGGGGGAGGGTGTGGTAGGGGGGTGTCCCCCCTCCCACGGTAGGGAGCTTTTGCATTTTTGGACTTGAAATTGTGCAATCTGGTGCATACCTATAGATAGGAAATTCGGCTGTATTTGGGAAAGCGTGATATGATTTGATCGACCAGAAAGTTTTAATATATTTTTCACGTAGAAAACAAATAATTGACACACTAATTATAGATTTGTACCCCAAAACACACACAACAACAACATAAACCATAATTATGCAACATTATGTATGATCCAACAACACACAGCCAATAATGAGTCCCGAGGGAGCTGGGGCTGGGGCAGGGAGGGAGGGGGAGGGGGTATCCCCCTCCCACGGTAAGTGCATTTATGGACTTGAAATTGTGCAATCTGGTGCATACCTAGATAGGAAATTCCGGCTTAAGATTAACTGTATCTGGGAAAGTGTGTTATGATTTGATATATTTTTCTCGAAGAAAACAAATATTTGACGCACTAATAAATATGCACCCAAACTCACACATAAATTGTATTTAGTGTCATACACAGTTCCAACATAAACAATATGGCGCATGTCAGGCGCGCCGGAAGCAGTTTTGGATTGGGGGGGGGGAGGGGGGGGGGGGGCAAAGCCCTTAGGGGTCTCACGATTCTTTTTTGTGTAGGGGCTCATGCCCAACCACACTCACATGCAGGGTTGCCAACTTTGAGCCAGTGAGACAGTGCGAGGGAGCGAAGCGACCAAGCCCCGAGGGAGCGAAATGACTGAGCGGGGGAAGGGTGTGGGAGGGG